>BPLR01005222.1:0-89177 GCA_021605095.1 Caerostris extrusa | reverse complement strand
ATTCAGGCCCCTACGTTATCCTTATTATAAAAATATGTAATTTCGTCCCAACTCGCGGCTTAATGACAACGTGCGGCGCTTTGGGCATTATGGCTGGGGTTCAATACGCTAAGGGCTTTGTTGTCGACATTGTTTCAAAACTACTCGACAGCGTTTGTGATGTTCAGCATATTGCCCCGTTAGTCGGGATAAATGGTGGAAGTTTTCTCCCATATGATACGTAAATGCTAGGTGCCTCCGGGAAGGCCCTTCCTCCTTCTTCATTGACAAGGAAGCAAGTCAGACTCCCACCTACTGATGCTTCATCAATATCCAGAAGCTGCCCTTTACCTCTTTCCATGAGTAGACTGCTCATGGCGTGCCCATCTCGATCTACAGGAGACTGAGGTTGAGATGCATATGCAGTTTCAAAATTTTCCTTTATTCAACTTTTATGACATTTTTAAACTTATAATTTTTTTTTTATTGATGGGCCGTCTTCTTAGTGAACTTTTAATAAGCAAAGAATTACGCAATACAAATCTATCCTTCAAAAGAGAGAGAGAGAAAAAAGAAAGACATACGACTATCAGTGGAGGGAAAAGCAATTTTAGAAGTATTTTTTTCCCAAATATGATGAGAAAACGGACAACAAAGAACTTCAGTAGAGAAATAAAAAAAAAATAGTCTTTTTTTATATTGAAAAACAAAATGACAATTTTGATTTTTACAATTTAAGTTTCATTCATGAAATACGTCTATTGTTCGTCATATGCTTGAAAACAATTATTACCTAGATGATAAGTAGATGATATAAGTAAACTTATATTGTTAAAAAAAAAAATATTTGTTTATTGATAAATTGTAAATTAAAGATAAATATTTTATTTGTTTCAGGCAATGTTGAAAATATTTTGTTCATGTATCTACTTGACGTGCATCTTGGCTATAAATATTCGAGAACTAGTGGCTCAGAATTTTACTACAGAAGACTATCGCAGTGAAGAACTTCAAGGATGCAGATTAGAAAATAATAGTGAAATTGTTGGATTAGGGGGCTTTCTGTATTCAGTATCAGTCCAATAAAACGTCTTATCTATTTCCAAGCACTGTCACTCGACTTCAGTTATATCAGGTTTATAATTTGCCACCGAATGTTCCTTTGGCTCCTAATTTGGAACAGTTGTTGATTTTGGAAATAGTCAGCTGCAAATTGCAAAAAATAACCAGCTATATGTTTGAAGGCTTCAAGAATCTTACACGAATATCTTTGAAGTTTAATTACATAGGCAAACTTCCTTCTGATGCTTTTAAGCATAATCTTCTACTCGAGACCATAGATTTATCTGAAAATTACATTTTTTCAATAAGTGGAATCGCGACACCTCTTCGTAGTTTAAAATTGCTGAAGAATTTAGATCTATCAAAAATAGAGCACTAAACAGGATTTCTGATCGTGATTTCGAGCCATTACAGTACAATTCAATGGAGAATTTGGATTTATCTGATTGCGAATTAAGCCAAATAGACAGAAACGCCTTTCAATGGCTGAGATATCTCAATTCTCTCAATGTCGCTAGAACACGTCTTGGTGATGTAGCACTTCAAAACTTGAGTTACAGCCTTTCCGAAGAAAGTCTGAAGTTCTTCAGTATATCTGAACTTAAAACTAATACTTATTTCCGCAAAGAATTCTTCACTTCGCTAGCAGACTCACATATTGAATATATAAATTTATCTAAGAATCGTTTTTCGTATTCTTTATTTCAGGATCATTATCCTTTAAAGTGTTAAATGTTGACTATTGTGATATAATGCTCTTTCCTTTTGAAGTAATTTCTGAATGCCCTTTCTGGAAGTTTTAAAATGAAACACCATTTTTGTGACGCAAATTAATCAGCAGTTTAAAATGCTTACAAAACTAAAAATACTAGACATGAGTGAGTTTTCTACTGTTATTGATAGTATAACTGTAACCATAGTAGATTTTGCTTTCGAAAATTTAAAAGAATTAGAATTGCTAGATTTGAGTTTACTACCTTTAAGGAATGGCATTCAACGAAACACTTTTAGCGGCTTATCAAATTTAAAAACTTGGTCTCCAAAAATGTTACATCTACCACATTGAAGATTATTCTTTCGAAACATTAAATAATTTAGAAAAATTGGATTTGTCTAATAACATAATTGAAGAACTATCTAATTACACTTTTTACGGACTCACCAATGTAGAATTAATACGTCTCAGACAAAACAGATTGGCATTCCTTAACGACAGCTATGCTTTTAAATATACTCCTAAACTGAAATACTTAAATATAGAGAATAATAAAAATATTACATTTTCCAAGTGGAATGTTCTTAAATATGAAACATTTAAGCCATATAATGGCAAGAAACAATTATATTCAACCGTGGACAGAGCCAATTTTGCCTCAAAAATCAGACAGTCGTTTTATTTGAACTTCATAGAAACAAAATAAGTTATTTTACTAAAACAATGCTTAAAGAGTTAAGTAATGTTAAGTATGCTGCTTTACCAGAAAATCCTTTAAACTGTTCCCATTGCAGTACAAAAGATTTAAAAGATTGGCTAAAAACAACTAATACTACTTTCCTGAGATTCGAAAATGACAATAGAACCTTTTTATGTCATGAACCACCGGAAATGGTAGGAATCCTTGTGGAAGAGGCAGATTTTAATTTTTGAATAGTTATTGCATTCCAAAAGTATTAGATGTTGCAAAAATTGTGTACTGCACACTTGGACCTTTACTGGTCTTTGGCACCGTTTTGGTGTTAGTGTGGTACCGTTTCAAGTGGGACGTAAAGTATTTCTTGTTTCTCGCAAGATCGAGAACTAGAACATTCAAAGAACATGTTACTTGTGACCGGTACGCTTTTGACGCTTTCATTTCATATTGTGATAAAGATTTGCCTTGGGTTAGAAATCATCTACTACCAGCTGTAGAAAACGATGAAGACAGAATATCGTGTTGTATACCGGATCGCAATTTCATTGCCGGAAATTGTGCTCTGAATACTACTGCTGCAGCTATTTCACAAAGCAGAACAACTGTCTTAGTTGTGAGTAATGAATATTTAAAAACTGATGACGGATTTGAGACAGCAGTGGCAGAGCATAAACTGTTCGAAGAGACCAGAAATGGTTTGATTTTGATTCTTCTGGAACCCATTCACAAAGACCGAATAACGAAGCATCTTCAATACATTATACGAACTCGAACTTGCATTCAGTGGACTCAAAATGCCACAGGGCAAAAATTATTTTGGAAAAGATTGAGACTTGCAATAATGCACCCAGAAAATAAAAGTAGTATCTTTTCTCACATCACGTAATGCTATTGAAACAGAATAATTTATTGTATTAAGTACAGATAAAAATTATATTCTGAAACAGTTATTAAATAAGGCAGCAAAACTGTTCTGATTATTAGTAATGGAAAAATAAAAATACCTTCTTCTTTCTCATCATGTAATGCTATTGAAACAGAACAATTTATTGTATTAAAAAAAAAAAAAAAAAAAATAGCAAAAAGTTCTATTCTGACACAGCTAATGAACAAAGCAAAAAAAAAACTGTTTCGATTGTTAGCAATGGAAAATTCTGATATATATAGATCTGAGACAGAAATGGTAAAATCATAAAATATTTGAAGAAGGTTTTATTTTCTTTCTTTTAATAATAATAACGCACAAAAAAGAATAATGTAGCATTTTTACAATATACAAACACAACTGTGTGTACAAGAAAACAATATGCAAAGGAAAAAAATCGGAGGAGCATTTGCAGTTACTAATTATGAACTCAGAAGAATAAAAAAATTATCATAATTTTTAGTCTATAAATCACTCTCGTAGATTTTGTTAAAAATGAAACTATCTTGTATAATTCACAGAAACATATTGTACAATTTGTGTGAGATCACTTTGGCATATTTTTTTTTATCAATCTAGCTTTTTGAATTTATAAGTTACAGAGATAAGAATCTTTTTCGATGTCAAAATAATAGAAAAAAAGTTAAAGATATCATGACACCTGAAAAGCATTTAAATCGTAGAGACAAAAGTACACGAAGATCTAAGATAAATACGAAAAAAATTCTGATTATAGTTAGTAAAACTACAAAAAGTAATCTTCTAGAAAACGTTTTTAATTATTGCTATTTGATTTCTGGTTTTTTTTTTTCGTTCGCTTGTGCACATTGGTCTGTGATGCAAGTTCCATTTTGTCTCTTTTCGTAAAAAGTAAGACTACTTTCTGTCATCCACATACTTACTGGCCCATAGGATCATCACTTTATTTTTAAAAAAATCGCTTATATCTGTTTCACATTGAGTTCCATATCGTCTCGCTGGGCGCGACTGCCCCAAATTCCCAAACCACGAATCCCCATAAAATCCCACTAACTTCCACAATATCACCCCCTCCCAAGTCTCTTCTAACATCTCCTTCGCCAGTATTGTGGCAAGTAACATCACCCCTCACAGCACTTCCGCTCAAATTCCTAACCAAAATACTCCAATTCCATTTCCTTCTCCTAATAATGATACTGAAATCTATCAACTACTATTCATTCTTAAAGAATTCACTCAACTCTTCTACTCAGACGGTATCCAAACCATGTTCAATAACCTTCAAGCTGCCACCACCAGAGAAGATAAATTATTCGTCATTCTGCATGGATTTTCTTCTTTCCTCAACAAATCTAATTAATGTCTTCTCTCTTCACTGGACAGTTACTCGTTCATTTTATTTCTCTCCCATGTATTTTAATTACTTTCTTCACTTATTATTATAATAATATTAATTAAAAAAAAAACCTCACTCTATTAAACTTTCTTTTAGTATTTGGGCACGATTCTTTTTAATCTTTACCGCTTTCTTTCCGCGGCAATGCTCTTTTTTATCTTTCCATGGGCAATCCAAGATAGAAGCTAACGGCTGCTGCGCAGTCACGGAGCTTCATCAAAACTCAAATCTCTCTTCATATCGTCCTCCAATAATAAATAACATTCATGTAGTGCTTTACGATGAATTGGCTAGTTCTCGGCCTTTGATACCAGAGGCAGGTTTCAGATTCGAATCTTGGCTGTGACATGGATGTTTGTGAGAGTGGTTCGGAATCCAAGTTAAACTTTAGATTCCGGTCTAATTTGCCTAAAGTGTACATAAAATGGCCATAGATCGACGAATCAAACCTAACCAGAAATTAAATTCTACCGATATGTAAAAAAAAAAAAAAAAAAAACCACAGATTACATGTAACGGCCAATAATGCTTACCGAATAATTTTAAAAGTAAAAACTACGGATTAGAGCTAGGATATCACGATAAAATTTTTTTTTCATATTTTTATAATTTGACCTTAATAAAATTGAATAGATTGTTAAACATCTGATCGCAATTTTTTTTTTTTTTTTTTTTTTTTGCTAGAAATTTTACTCTTGATATATAACGGAAAAATAATTAGTTTAATTGTTAACAATGGAATTATTTTTTCTTTGTTTTTTGTTTTTGTTTTTAGAAAGTTCTAAATGGTGAAGGTTTGAAGATGAAATTGCAGAAAATAATTATTAAAAATTAATTTAATTTTAATTTAATTATTAATTAAAAATTAATTTTTGAATTTTAACGAATTAATTAATTTTATTAATTTAATCATTTATTTATTAATTTAATAAGTATTTATTTATTAATTAATGTAAAAGTAATTATTTATTTATTAATTATTGTCAAAATAATTATTTAAATTAATTTGATTGATTAATTAGATTAATTAATAAAATTTATTAATTATTAATTTTATTATTTTTTATCTATTTAAAATTAATGTAAGAAGTTAATTTTGAATCGGCTAGAACCCTTAAAAAAACAAGAAAGGATTTTTACACATACGAACACGAATTAATATACAACAGACAAAATATCAAGAAAAGAATGCTGAAGAAATGAACCAGCTATGAATCTTGAAGATAAATGACCTTATTTATAAACATCATTTACTATTTTATTCACAAATAAATATTGAAATATTAGATTAACTAGTACGAAAGAAAAACATATCACAACATTTTTAATCAATCATTTAAGAAGTTAAGGATGTCAAGAATTTATTTATTGACATCAAGTAATTTTGATCCAGCAATATTTTTGATAAAAATAACTTTTGAGTAGGGTTCAAAACATGTTTTGGAACTCTTTTCTCATTCTTATAATTAATTTATTTTTAAACCTGCTGCACAAAATAAGTTGATTTATTTAATTTTTTATTCTTTACTTATCTAATTATTTGTCAGTTTTAAAAACACAGACATTTTTTGAAATCTGTGAATACATTGTTACTGAACCTATTTGTATATAAGCTGTATTTGTATTTAGAGTTTTCTGCATGCTTTTACATTTACTCTTAACACCTTACGTTAAATCTGTTAATTTTTACGTCCACTATAACAGTATGCAAAAATTTTTAATATATTCATAGAAACATGTATAACCTGTAATTATTATAATCATTAATTTCAATTTTTATTGTTATGTTGGATTTTTATGTTGAATAACGATTGCGAATATATATATATAATAAATGAATTGTAAATACAATATTTTATACAAAAATAAATAATGTGATTGTGACTGTAAAGAAATCTGTTTTAGAACACAGCAGCATTTAGCAGGCTGGCTTTTCCCAAGTTAAAATATTTTTATTTACATTTGTAGTGGTTAAAATAAAAGAAAGAATAACATTTAACATTACAATGCAGCTCATAGTGGAACTATATATACTACAAACAATCAATTCATGTTTATTAACAGAAGGAGGCACACTATTGGTTTGCGAAGATCTTCTGTCAGTAAGAAACATCTGATTGGTTCACAGGAAGGTTTTATACTATCTTATGATCCTCTATTGAAATGTCAAAATATGGTGTGGTGAATCAGCAGATTGTAATGAATTTTGATTGTAAACAAACAAAAAGTTTTGTAGTTAATCATTATGGATAAATAAGTAGTACCAAGCCCTGGCCTTATATCATGATAGTCATAAAGTTACATTTATGAGATTAGTCAAATTACAATGCAATACATGTATGTGAAGCAATCTTTTGAAAAAGGGCGTAGTTGTAATTTAACTATGCATGCTGAAAACAATTAATTCTTGTTTATTAATGGAAAAATTCCCGCACTATTGGTTGTGACTATCTTTTCTCAGTATGAAGCATCTGTAATGGGATCACAGGAAGGTTATGTGCGATCTTACGATCCTCTATTGAAATCTCCCACTGTATATTATATAATCAATAGCGAGATTGCATAAAATCATGTTGTCCAATAAATCCAGTATCCAAGCCCTGGCCTTATATCCAGGATCAAAGTTACATTTATGGCTCAATACATGAAATCAATCTTTAAATCAAAAGTAAATCAATTATAACGAGTTATAATTCTTGTTTATTAACATTGGCTGTGCGGCGTTGTGTCGCGTAGTACTGCACTCACTAGGAAGTTATCTTCAACCTACAAATGAACATTATTAGGCTGATTGAATGCATAAAAAGCCGTCCCAATTGAGCTCCAATCTACTGAAGAAAAGTACGTTGTGTCTTTTCCCTTGTATTACGCCGGAAAATAAGTAGGCTTTGCAAGTTTTTTTACTCACTCATTTGTTTATTCACTCACTAAAAATTTCATGTTTTAAAAGTTCTCTTTTCCAATAGAATAAACTAAATTACTTGACAAACTCAAAAATATGATGATGGAGTTTTTTGCAGTTTTTGACTTTTTTAAATTGTTTTATTGACTAAGATATTATAAATTTGAAAAAGAAATCACAGAGCAAAATTTTCAGTATCTAATTATTTCCATAATTGGGCCAACATCTCTTATAAAAATGAAATCAGGATCGGTTTGGTTTGGTCTGTCGCTCTACGGTCATCTTGTGACACTTTAGGATAAGCAGACCGGGACCTACAGTTTAAAGTGGATTCCGTACCACTACAAACATCCATGGCAACGCCGGGACTTGAACACATAAACCTGTGGTACTGAGCGACAATGAAATCGAAAAAGAAATTATCTCAGCGCATTTCTTCAAAAGAATTGCTAACAAAACAAATAAATTTCTTTTTCTAGTATTTATGATACAAGTAGTTACTACTAATACTACACCACACTACTGTGACTAGAACTTAGTTACCCATTTGCAGTTTGGGAAGGATGTGAGAAGAAGTCTGATTGCGCTCTGTGACTCTCTATGGTCATATGATACCGGGACAACGGTTTAAAAGTGGATTACGAAGCACTACAGCATCTATGGCACCGTCAGGATTCGAACACGAAACCTGGCATCGAGCGCCAGAGCGTTAGCCACTCTGCCCTCAGGCCCCTTATACAAGTAGATTAATGGCTTGACTCAAAATAAATAAATAAATAAAAATGAATAAATAAAAAATAAAAATTAATTAATTAATTAACAAAAAAAAATCCAATTCATTAAGGGCTTAATGAGTTCTTTAACATGGTGGCTCCCAAACATAATAGGATCTTCTACATGGCGGACAGAAAACAATTTCTTATGATTAATAGACTTTTTGATATTTAAAATTTAAATTAACTATAATAAAAACCATAATCGCTACTATCCATCATCATTTAGGCTACTAGGTCCAATCAATAACGATATAAAATAATTTTTATTTAAATTTAATTTATGTTTTACTTAAGAGCTGGAAAATATGCAAAAGCTTTTTGGCATTATTTGTATATTTAATTAAAAAAAAAAAAAAAAAATAAGATGAATTAGTTAATTTTATATAAAAATTATGAGTAATACTCAACATATAACAACAACTGCTAAAAACATTTTCTACTCTACCACCTTAATATCAAATTAATTCTTAAAATTACAACATTAAGTGAAATAATTATAAAAATAAATGAAATATTATTAAATAATAACTATAAAATAAATGAATTAAATAAATGAAATAATAACTATATTAATTATGCCTATTTATTAAGATATTACAATAAACAGTGGCTCCCAAAAGTGTTTTTCTACACTTATGATTTTCATTGGGTGGAAATATGGCTCTAATATTCGAAATATAGCTAAAATAGTTAATTTATCCCATTCTACAGTGCAGTATATGATAAAACGCTTTAAAGAAAATAGGATTGAAAACTAGGTAAGAGAAGGTCGACCGAGAAAGTTAACTAAACGTGATGAGAGATTTATTATTAGAAAATTTGTGAAAAAATCTACGTTTGAGTGCTGTAAAAATTTCTGCATAATTTAATGAAAAAGTTTTCTACTTCAATTTCACCTGAAACTGTTCGACGAGTTCTCAAAAAGTTGGATTACATGGGCGTTCTGCCCGTAAAAATTTTTTGTTAGTTAAAAAACAGAAAAGCCTAGGCTTTTATTCTTAAAATCAATGATAAATAAACCCGAAATGTACCGGAATAAAGTCCTATTTGCTGACGAAAGCAAATTTAACATTTTTGGTTTCCGATGGTCGAATAACTGTATGGAGAAGAAAAACGAGGAACTTCATTCTAAGAACTTAGTTGGTACAGTCTAGCATGGAGGTGGAGGTGTTCTTGTGTGGGGGTGCATGTCAGCATCAGGACTAGGTAATTTGGTATTTATTGATGGCATAATGATTATTCTCTTTATTTAAATATTTTAAGAGACAATTTAAAATTATCAGTCCAAAATTTAGGTAATGAAAACAATTTTATTTTTATCATGATAACGATTCTAAGCATTCGGCTCTTAACGTTCGCCTGTGGTGTCTCTATAAATGTCCACAAGTTTTGGAAACATCACCAGTCACAAGATTAAACCCCATAGAACACATTTGGGAGAACTGGAGTTAGAGTACGAAAACACAACATCAAAAAAGAAGCAACTAAAAGCAGTAATGATGGAAGAATGGATGAACATTGATACAGAAATAAAAAAAAGAAACTTCTAGTAAAATCTATCCCAGACGTTTAAAAAGCTGTTGTGGATGCTAAAAGGATATTCTACTAAACATTAATTTAACGAAAGGTAAAATATTTACTCATATGTAAAGATTTTTTTTAAAGTGTACAAGACTTTTTGTAAGATAAAGTTTTATTTTTTTTTTTTTTTTATTACTAATTTCTTAAAAAATAAGCTTTCAATTATATTTTAAAATATTTCATGTAATTTTATTAAGAATAGATTATAGATCTTATTATAAAATCTCATTAAAAAGTTTACTTTTAATTATTGGACAGAGATCATTTTACTGAGAATCGTAAGTGTACGAACATTTTTAAGGTGCCACTGTATATATTTTATACACATAGTCTTTTGTTTATGTGTTCCATTTACATTTTGGGCAAGTTTCCTTTTGACTACCTTGCTGCTGTTCATGCATTGTATTTGCTCCTCTTCTAAAATTTTTGCAAGTTAGAAGCTCTCGGCTGCCACCATGCCAAATAATCAATATCATCAAAAAGCACAAGAAAGGAATCGCCACCATAAAGAACAGTTTCCTTTTTCTACTTTGCTGTTTCATGCACTGCATATTTTTCCGCATCTGAAGCTTTTCAGGATAGTAGCCTGCGGCTGCCACCATGCTATATCATAAACATCACCAATGTTCAAGAAAGAAATCGCCACCACAAAGAACAATTTTCTTTTCTACTTTGTTGCTATCTCATGCACTACATTTATCTCCTCATCTGATGTTTTTCCCTGATAGAGGCTTGCGGCTATCTTGTAGCCAAAGAGCTTCGTTAAATACAAATTTGTTGTTTGTAAGATATTACAATATCAAAAGTATAACCATCATCATTTATTAAAAAAGCGCGTGATAACTTTGTCCCAAAATTTCACTTAAGTGATCCACTAAACCAGGGATAGGCAAACTACGGCCCGCCGGAAGGTTCTATCAGGCCCGCGAATAGAATTTTAATTTGCCGGTTCGAGGCAAATTAAAAATATATATATTTTGTCTAATATATATCCATCTCCTTTTCTACTTTGATTAAATATTATTTTTTTTTTCCTTTTTTTTCCGGATCTTTTTTACTTTCTCTATTTTTGTTCAACAAAATATTTTTTTCTTTCTAATGCAGCTGGCAAACACTTAGACAGCTTGGTCTTGATGCCTTAAGGCAAGCGCTGCACAGACGTACTCACTTTGCATTACCCAGGGGGCGCGTGTAACTTGAAGATAAGCCACGGACGCGGAGTAACAATGCCCCCACAACGCTCTACGATCCCATTAGACCGGGACCTACGGTTTAAAGTGGATTCCGAACCACTACAAACATCCATGGCACCGCCGGGACTCGAATCCGAAACCTGTAGTACCGAGCGCCAGACACTCGGCCATTCAGGCCCGTTCAACAAAACATAAATCGACGGAAATAGCAAGCAGACAGCTTTAAATCGGTAAAGTGTTAAAAAGCGGAAGTTCTAAATATACCACTGTTAGAGTTTTTACAAAATCATTATCGTAAGTAAGTTTCCCAAATTTCATATTTCAGCCTAGAAAATTAATGCTATGTTCGCTTCATCTTATATATGTGAACAAATGTTTTCATCTATGAACCTTAGAAAGAATTATTTCAGAAGTACACTGGCAGATGAGCATTTAGCCTCGCTCCTTAGAATCAATGCATCTCACTTCGAACTTTCAATATAAAGGAACTTTTAAAAATGGAATCGCAATTTCATTCATCTCATTAACATATTTAAATTGCAATAATTATATATTGTTTCTAAAATTTTAGAAAAATTTATCTTGGCCCGCCAAATTTGTTTTCAATTTTTGCATTACGACCAAAAAATATTTGCCCATCCCTGCACTAAACGATCACGGATTCCTATTTGAGAACCATCGTTTTAACACAATAAAATCGACGTGATAAGACAGTTGTGTCACGCGTTATTCACAGCAGTCTTTTTACTACAGTCATTCTTATCAGCTTCTACCTGTACCTTAGTGAATGGCCACACCGCGCGTAAAACGTAGACGGGAAGTCAGAACTCGAATCGGATTTTAGTCATGCCAACTGATGACACGAATTTCGGAAACGTGGGCTGGAAATGATGTCTTCTAAACATGCCCTTTTCGAAATGGGTATGTCGGAATGTGACAAGTGGGTAAGTAATTTTTAAAATTTTAAATATTAATCATGTTTCATGTAGATTTGTTTGTTCTTTCGCGGTTTTAGTGAAACTTGTTTCCTTTACCTGTCAGTCAAATTATTTTCTTTGTTTGACTATTATGCATTGTTCGTTTACATATATCCACAAGATGAGCATACATGTATATAAACAATACTTTATACTTTATTTGGTTGCAAATGTACTTTCTTTGTTCGTTTTTAAGTGTTTACTAAATTCCATTTTATTACAAAATGTTATTGCGTGTAATGTGTTTAGAAAATTTATAAGTCGATTTTTAATTGCTTTTTAAACTCCATCATTGGAAACTTATAGCAGTTAGTCAAAAAAATTTATAGCTAATGTGTTTCATTAATTAATTTAAATAAAAAAATATCTAATATTTTTAAGAAAGTATAATTAATCCTTTTTAAGACCAATGCTGTATCTGCAAATGTTAATAAATAGTCATTTAAAGATACTTAGAAATGTTAAATTAATATCAACTGTAATTATATTAAACACAAAATAATGTATTACAATTAAGCTCCACTAACCACGGTTTATTGTATAAAACATATTAAAAAAACAATGTTTTCATTGGTCAGTAAACTGAACATCAAACATTTTCTAAATCAGGGGTGGCCAACCTGTGGCGCGCCTTGAATACTTTTCCGGCCCATGAGATTTATCACACTTTTACAAAATATATTTTTTATAATGGCCAAAGTAGTGAAAAACAATATATTAAAAATACATTAGGTGTCCATTAGTATATTCAAAATAAACTGTCGAAATCATGAGAAAAAATTAATTTGATTTTTAAAATAATATTGTTATAAATATATGACAAATATTGCCTGCTTTATTTATGAGTTTACAGTTATGAGTTTGCAGAATAATTAAATTATATTCTGCGAACTCGTGATGAGCGCGCATCTCTTGTAACATCTGATATAACAAGCTCTATGTTTTTACTTTTAGTAAATTGACCTCAGTAATAGAGTCACCATCGCTAGATACGCACAGTTGATTGTTGATAGCAGAGCAAACCAGACTCTTAGTGGAATTGTTAGTGCGTTTGGTCCAATTTACATCTGCGAATAGTTTTTTCGAAAAATGAATTTGCCCAAATACAAAACACTATCAAACGTTACAGACGCTAAACTGCAACAGCAATTACGATGTGCAAATACCCAAATTGAGATCGATTTGCAAAAGCTAAGTGAAAGAGTGAAGAAACAAATACAGCATTAGTAAAATAAATATTTTTTAACGATTTAATTTTTTTTCATTTCATTTATATTTATGCATATTTTATGTGCATTTAGTACCATTATTACACTCATGTCCATAAATTAAGGATAATGAAGTTCAGGCAAAGAAAGAGACAGAAGCAAAACAAACTTGACTTATTTGTAAAGTCTATTTATTAAACAAAAGGTAAAGAGCAAAAAAGATGCTATATGTTTGACATAATTAATAAAATTGCGATTTTTACTCCCTGGAGCAAATTTCAAAAAAGAACCTATTTACAAAAACAGTATAACATGGTTAGTATGATAGTTAATATGGAGTATGCCTCCCGGACGATGCAATACAGGCCTTACAACGCCTAGGCATGCTGAGTATCCAATTATCAATCTGATCTTGGTGAATATTACACCACTCATCAAACAATGCCCTCCGAAGTTCCGGTTGACAGGTGGGAGGGTTGACGGGCTGCAATTCGTCGGCCAAGCATATCCCACACATGCTCTATTGGATTCACGTCCGGTGAGTATGCTGGCCAATCCATACGGTGATATCCTCCAATTGAAGGCATTCGTCTATAATGTTTGCATGGTGAGGACGGGCGTTGTCATCCATAAACAGAAATTCAGCACCCATGGCGCCCCGAAACAAACGTACATGTTGTTCCAGAATGACATCCTGATAGATGTGGCCTGTCATCGTTACACTCTGAACATGCAGGTCAGTTCTGGAACCAAGAATAATTCCTCCCCCAAACGAGCCATCCTGCACCACCGTAACGGTGTCGTTCAATGGTGTTCTCTTCGTGGTAACGGGTACCTGGCGCTTTCCATATGAAAGTCCGGCGAGAATCAGACTGCAAACTAAACCTGGACTCATCGGAAAACATCACACAAGACCACTGTTGCGGTGTCCACAATGCATGCTCTCTACTCCAGGTTAAACGCAGGCGACAGTGAGTTGCGGTAAGTGGAACATATCTGACAGGCCTACGAAGCATATAGACCAATGTGCCCTAAGCGTCTGTACACGGTCTGCCTTGAAACTGTCGTAGCGGTAGCTGAAGAGAGCTGACGAGACAGGTCTGATGCTGTGTCCGCCTGTTTCTTTTGGCAGAAACTGCTAAATACCGGTCCTCATTCGGCGTTGTAACTCGGGGCGACCTGTGCTGTAACATCTACTCACATTACCATCATCTTGGAATAATTGCCAAAGCCTGGAGATGACACTCTGGGCGATTCCAAGTTCCTCGGATACTTCCAGCTGGGTACGTCCACATTCCAGTCGTCCGATAATTCTACCACGTAAAAAATCATTCAAATGCTTCCTTTGTGCCATAACTATGCGGTTATTGCACTGAAAGGCTTTTTAAAGCGCTTGTGAACAATTTTACTTCTTTGCCACCATTCCTTATATACCCCTCTCTTACACTCTTGTCATTGTGACGTACTATACGCGCCATCTGGTGGTTCCCTGTAATTTGCATATTCTTCTTCAAAATGTGTGTGATAATTCTACAGGTGAAATTTTTTATTTTAGAGTTCAATTTTTGTGAGATTCTGAATTATCCTTAATTTATGGACATGAGTGTATTATTATCTATGTTTACATGTAAGAATAATAGTAAACACAAAAATAATAACTCATTTGGTTTCAATTTTTCACAAAAAAATATCTATCGTGGGTCTAAATCTAATGTGGGGATATATAAATTTATATACGGCCCGCGGAGTAATGATACATTTTCAAAGTGACCCGCAAGATCATTTGAGTTGGCCACTTCTGTTCTAAATAATATTAAACTTTTCGTTAAAGTAACCGATAAAATTGTCAGTACTGATAAATCTTATCATATCTTATTTGTAAAAATTTCACAGAGAAAAACTGAAAATGGTTAATATGTTTAATATCCTTCCAAATTGAGTGTTTATATTATTAAAATAAATTATTTTTAAATGAATCCCAAATAAAGACATGAAGAAAAATATTATCACTAACTATGAATATTTTGGAAAAAAGTATTTTGTGTGTAATTTTTACATATTTTACATATTTTGCACTTATTTTAATATATTACAATTTTTTTTTCTTGTCAACACCAAATTGATTGATTTTTCATTATTTAGAAGATATTCTCGAGCCTTTTGTAGAAGACTAGCTTAGAAGTATATTTGTTACTTAATTTCAAATTAAGTAACACGGAAGGATGCAAGTTCCGTAGAAAGTTCTGATGATTTTTAAAAGTATTAAATCTCCACGTGTCCATCAAGATACTGTTTGTGAGGTACTGTTTCATTATAGAAATTTCACAATCACAATACTTTTTCCATTTTCCCTTAATTTTTGAAAAACCAGTGTAGTTTCATATTATTTCAAAATAATTTACAGCTAACATAGCTGATGAAATTCGCAGTAGCCTAGTTGTTCTGAAAAAAGACTTGAATACAAATTTACAATGCTTTTATCATTTATTTACCTATCTGATTTGAAGACAAACTTATTCTGGTTTGAAATATCGTATTTTTTATAGCCTTTTTGCTAGTTGATATGAGAACTGAAAAAACTGTTTTTATCTCAATTAATTTGTTCTTTTAAAGAAAACACTTGCTCAATTTTTTTTTAAATCTACAAATGTGAAACCAATTTTATAACCAACACTTTCACTTTCGTACATTTTAGCTAAAAATGACAAATCATGACACATTCCAAGTCATTTTTCTTTAATTTTGCTAAAAACCTGAAATAGATACAAATATAAAGGATTAATATTAAATTTTTTTTTAATAATAATAGTATATTATTACAATTTATATTAACATTATTAAATAAGAATAGTTATAATTAATTAATTTTAATTAATAGTTATAAAACATTAATTATTATTAATCCCTACCAAATTAATTAATAAGCATATATTTGCAGAGTTCTTATTTAATTTGCAATGAAAATTCTTATAAAGGATTTCATAATTTGCATTAAACTTTAATTAGATTGGCTTTTACAACAGAAAATAAGAATATTTGTTTTTCTTTTGTGCCTAATTTTGAGGCCTTTTTTTCATTATAGAAATTTCCCAATCACAATACTTTTTCATTTTTCTTTAATTTTTGAAAAACTAGTGTAGTTTCATATTATTTCAAAATAATTTACAGCTAACATAGCTGATAAATTCACTTTTATAGTTGTAATGACAAAAAGCTTAAGACTTGTAGAATACAAATTTACAATGCTTTTATCACTTATTTTCTCTATCTGATTTGAAGTCATTGAACTCATTCTATTGTGTTTTTTTATTTGAATCTGTTTTGCTAAAAAAAAAAAAAAAATATGAGAACTAAAAAAATTGGTTTTTTATCTCGGTTAATTTGTTCTTTTAGAAAAAAAGACTTTGTTTTTTTTTTTTTTAAATCTGTAAATGTGCCATCAAGTTTATAACCAATACTTTTAAATTGTTCTGCACTAAATTTAACTAAAAGATTAAATGACACATTTCATTTGATTTAGAATTCAAACATTTAAAGGTAGTGCTAAATACCTGAAATAGATACAAATGTAAAGGATTAATAATTAAATTTTTTTAATAATAATGATTATTATTATTAAAATTTACATTAACATTAATAATGAATAATAGTTATAATTACGTACTATTAATAAATAGTTATATAATATTAATGAATCTTAATTAGTAAAATATAATACCAATTAATATTAACTAATAATTATTATTAATTAATATTAAGTCCCAAAAACTAATAAGCATTTTTTAATCTGCAAATGTGATGCCTATTTTAAATTATTAACACTTTTACTTTCACACTAAATTTAACTAAAAGATTAAATGGCACATTCCAAGTTATATTTACAATTCAGACTGGTAAAGGTAGTGCTAAATTGAAATAGATACAAAAATAAAGGATTAATATTAAAAATTTTTTAATAATATAATATTTGTTACAATTTATAATAACATTATTAAATAATGATAGTTATAATTAATTAATTTTAATTAATAGTTATACAACATTAATTCATATTAATTTCTACCAAACTAATTAATAAGGATATATTTGCAGCAATTCTTATTTAATTTGCATTGAAAATAATTCGTTGGATTTCATAATTTGCAGTAAACATTAACTAAATTGGCTTCTCGTAAATACGATGATTTATTAAACAAATATTTGACCTTTAATTTTTAAAGAAAATTTGACCAATTTTTTTCCCATAAATTTCTTTTTCAATTCGTACTATTAGGTAACATTCTCCAGATATTCGTTGGAATTTTCCATATCTTGTTCAAATTTCAATCGTTAATAAAATACTTTTATTCATTCACTCAAGTTCAAATACATTTTTTGGGTAACTTGTAGTGGATGAATGGCTGCAAGTGATGTTAATACAGTTTTTCAAATATTAATTGATTAATTAAATTTATTTAATTAGTTATAGTTTTTCAAGTCCAAGTTGTATATATCTACCAGTAGATGGCACCAGATGTAAGAAGAAAATTTCAACTTTATTTATATTCTCCAAAAAAAAAAAAAAAGTAGGAATTGACTTTAATTTTTTTTATATTATTTGTTTCTCCGGATATCAGGATGGAAATATACAAAATTAATGTTTAATTAAAAGTCCTTATGAAAATGTAAAAAATAATAACATTTTTAATTAATAATTTAAAACTGTTTTTGTTAACAAATTGGAAGGTATTAATTGAATAAAAACTTTTACTTGGTCAAGGTATTATATTCGTAGAAAAGACAAAGCAAGTCAGACTCCTACCTGCTGATGCTCCATCTACAACAGAAGCTGCCCCTTTACCTCCTTCAATGAGCAGTCTGCTCATGGGGTGCCCATCTCGCTCTACAGGACACTGAGGTTCAGATACATATGCAGGTTCAAAACTTTCATTTGTTCAACTTTTATGACATTTTTAATTTATAAATTTTTTATTGAAGGGTCGTTTTCTTAATGAACATTTAATAAACAAGTAATTATGCAATACAAATCTATCCTTCAAAAAAAAAAAAAACAAGTAATATAAAAACACATTTTTTAAAATGAATTCCTTCTTTTTTTCCACTATATTGCTGGAAAGTCCTTCATAAATAATTTTCATTCATGTTTTTTTAGTTTATCTGGCGCCATCTATCGGTAGATATATGCAACTTAAATCTAAAAAAAATCTAAAATTAAATTAATTAATTAAATTTAATTACTGAATTAATATTTGAAAAACCTGTATTAACATCAAGTGTCATCCACTGCAAGTTAAAAAAAATGTATTTGAACTTGAGTGGACGAATAAAAAAATGTATCTTATGAACGATTGAAAATTTGAACAAGATATATATAGGAGAATGTGTTCTAATAGAAGGAATTGAAAAAAAAAAAAAAAAGAACGGCTATCTCGAATTACAGCAAAATAATAAAAGCAAAAATAATGCAAGAAAATATAATAATACAAAAAAGACATACGATAAAAATAATAAAATGCAAATATATAGGCTATATTTCAAATTTAATTAAAGACTTTTTGATAATTTAAAATTAAAAATATAGAATACATTAACAAGAATACTCAAACACGATCGTTTCAAATTTCAAACGTAAAAAATTAAGAATAAAAATATCCAGAAAAATAAGCTAAATTAAAATCAGACGATTTTTTATATTATTCGGCCAATTTGTAGTTACATTATTTTTAAAAATTGAATAATATATATTAAATGAATAATAAAAATATTTGATAATAAAATAATAATAATTAATAATTAAACGAATAAAAATAATTATTAATTGAGTGAATATAATAATTAATAATCATTAATTAAATAATAATTAGTTATGAGAAAAAAAGAGATTATTAACTAATTATTAATTAATTAATGATGAGCAAATGAGAAAAAAAGAAGTAGCGTGAATATATGAATATTTCTCCCATATAAAACTAAAATTAATTAATTAAATTTAATGAATGAATTCGTATTTGAAAAAACTGTATTAACATTCAGATCATACAACAAGTTCAAAAAATTTATTTGAACTTGAGTGGATGAATAAAATAATTTTTTTTATTAACGATTGAAAATTTGAACAAGATATATATAGGGAGAGGAGCTAATTCAGAAGGAATTTAAAAATTCATACGAGTATTATGAAGGGAAAAGCAAATTTAGAAATATTTTTTTCTCCAAATATAGTGAGAAAACCGCCAACAAAGAACTTCAGTTGAGAAATAAAAAAAATAGTGTTTCTATATTGATATACAAAATGACAATTTTGATGTTACAATTTAAGTTTCATTCATGAAATATGCCTATTGTTCGTCACATGCTTGGAAACATTTATTACCTGGATGATAAGTAGAATAAAAAACTTATATTGTTAAAAAAATATTTGTTTATTGATAAATTGTAAATTAAAGATAAATATTTTATTTGTTTCAGGCAATGTTGAAAATATTTTGTTCATGTATCTACTTGACGTGCATCTTGGCTATAAATATTCGAGAACTAGTGGCTCAGAATTTTACTACAGAAGACTATCGCAGTAAAGAACTTGAAGGATGCAGATTAGAAAATAATAGTGAAATTGTTGGATTAGTGGCTTTCTGTACTCAGTATCAGTCAATAAAACGTCTTATCTACTTCCAAGGACTGTCACTCGACTTCAGTTATATCAGGTTTATAATTTGCCACCGAATGTTCCTTTGGCTCCTAATTTGGAACACTTGTTGATTTTGGAAATAGTCAGCTGCAAATTGCAAAAAATAACCAGCTATATGTTTCAAGGCTTCAAGAATCTCACACGAATATCTTTGAAACATAATTACTTAGATAAACTTCCTTCTGATGCTTTTAAGCATAATCTTCTACTCGAGACCATAAATTTATCTGAAAATTACCTTTTTCAATAAATGGAATCGCGCCATCTCTTCGTAGTTTAAAATTGCTGAAGAATTTAGATCTATCAAAAAATAGAGCACTAAACTGGATTTCTGATCATGATTTCGAGCCATTACAGTACACTTCACTGAAGGTTTTAGATTTATCTGATTGTGAATTAAGCCAAATAGACAGAAACGCCTTTCAATGGCTGAAATATCTCGCTTCTCTCAATGTCTCTCGAACTCGTCTTGGAGATTTAGCACTTCAAAACTTGAGTCACAGCCTTTCCAAAGAAAGTCTGAAGTTCTTCAGTATATCTGAACTTAAAAATAATTCTTATTTTCCCCAAAGAATCTTCAGTTGGCTAGCAGACTCAAATATTGAGTATCTGGATTTATCTAAGAATCATTTTTCGTATTCTTTTTTCAAATTCATTCCCATTTTAAAATTTTAAATGTTGACTATTGTGATATAATGGTCCTTCCTTTTGAAGTAATTTCTGAAATGCCCTTTCTGGAAGTTTTAAAAAATGAAACACCATTATGTGACGCAAATTAATCAGCACTTTAAAATGGTTACAAAACTAAAAATACTAGACATGAGTGAGTTTGCTACTGTTATTGATCAGTATAACTGTAACCATAGTAGATTTTGCTTTCGAAAATTTAAAAGAACTGGAATTGCTAGATTTGAGTTTACTACCTTTAAGGAATGGCATTCAACGAAACACTTTTAGCGGCTTATCAAATTTAAAAAAAGAACTTTATCTCCAAAAATGTTACATCTACCACATTGAAAATTATTCTTTCGAAACATTAAATAATTTAGAAAAATTGGATTTGTCTAAGAACCTCATTGAAGAACTATCTAATTACACCTTTTATGGACTCACGAATTTGGAAAAAATACTTCTTAGTCAAAACAGATTGGCATTCCTGGACGGCAGCTACCCTTTTAAATATACTCCTAAACTGAAATACTTAAATATAGAGAATAATAAAATATTACACTTTCCAAATGGAATATTCTTAAATATGAAATATTTAAGCCAGATACAGGCAAGTAACAATTTTATTCAACCCTGGACAGAACCAATTTTGTCTCAAAATCAGACAGTCTTTTTGTTTCAACTTATTGGAAACAAAATAAGTTACTTTACTAAAACAATGCTTGAAGATTTAAGTAATGTTAAGTATGTTGCTTTATCAGAAAATCCTCTAAACTGTTCCCATTGCAGTACGAAAGATTTAATGGATTGGATAATATCAACTAATACTACTTTCCATAGATTCGCAGAAGACAATAAAAACTTTTATGTTATGAACCACCGGAAATAGAAGGAATCCTTGTGGAAGAGGCAGATCTTAATTTTTTTGAATAGTTACTGCATTCCAAAAGTATTGGATGTTGCAAAAATTGTATACTGCACGCTTGGACCTTTGTTGGTCTTTGGCACCGTTTTGGTGTTAGTGTGGTACCGTTTTAAGTGGGACATAAAGTATTTCTTGTTTCTCGCAAGATCCAGAACTAGAACATTCAAAGAACAAGTTATCTGTGACCGGTACGCTTTTGACGCTTTCATTTCATATTGTGATAAAGATTTGCCTTGGGTGAGAAATCATCTACTACCAGCTATAGAAAACGATGAAGACAGAATATCGTGTTGTATACCGGATCGCAATTTCATTGCCGGAAATTGTGCTCTGAACACTACTGCTAGCTATTTCACAGAGCAGAACAACTGTTTTAGTTGTGAGCAATGAGTATTTAAGATCTGATGGCGGATTTGAGACAGCAGTAGCAGAACATAAACTGTTCGAAGAGACCAGAAATGGTTTGATTTTGATTCTTCTGGAACCCATTCACAAAGACAGAATAACGAAGCATCTTCAATACATTATACGAACAAGAACTTGTATTGAGTGGACACAAAACGCCACAGGGCAAAAATTCTTTTGGAAAAGATTGCGACTTGCAATAATGAACCCAGAAAATAAAAGTAGTTTCTTTTCTCACATCACGTAATGTCACTAAAATAGAATAATTTATTGTAGTAGGTACAGATGAAAATTATATTTTGAAACAGTTTTTGAATAAGGCAGAAAAACTGTTCTGATTGTTAGTAATGGAAAAATAAAAATACCTTCTTTTTTCACATCACGTAATGCTATTGAAACAGAACAATTTATTGCATTAAGTACAGAAAAAATAGCAAAAAGTTCTATTCTGAGACAGCTATTGAATAAAACAGAAAAAAAAACTGTTTTGATTGTTCGCAATGGGAAAATTCTGATACATATAGATCTGAGACAGAAATGGTAAAATCATAAAAATATTTGAAGAAGGTTTTTTTTTCTTTCTTTTTTTAATAGTAATAATGCACAAAAGAAAGAAAAATGTAGCATTTTTACAATATATAAACACAAGTTTGTGTACAAGGAAAAAAATGCATAATTTACCAGAAATTATTTTTTACCGATACGTCAAAAAAAAAAAAAAAAAACAGATTACATGATCCCCATATGCTCTTTCCCTCCCATGTTTTAAATAATTTGTGTATAAAATTGCAAAAAAAAAAATCTTATAATTCTATTCCAAATATTAATAATTCTGTTTTGAATTATCTAAGCAGCTATGTTTACGACATTTCTGATTTTAAAAATCTCAAAAGACCTCGCGATGTTCGGAATATTATTCATTAACGTTCCGATATCCTCCTTTCCGAATTACCATGCAGTTTCTCCACTGAGTCACAATTTCCCCTCCAATCGTTTTTGTTTGTTTTTATTGTTTATCTATTTTTTTCTTTATTATCTTCTTGAAATTATAATAATGATATAAAAAATTTATATGCGTAATTTTTTTTTTTTATTAATTGATAAAAAATTCGAATAATTAATTTTTAAATAAATTAATAATATACTTATATTCCTCTTTTTCTATCTAATCAATGGGCTTACAGCTTAAGAAACTTCCCTCACTTACAAAGCAGGAGATAGAGGTTACTAAGCAACCAAGGTTCTCTGTCAATCTGGCAAATCGTCGCACATGATCCCCATAAATTACATGTAACGCCCAATAATGCTCCCCGTATAATTTTAAAAGTAAAAACTGCGGATTAGAGATAGGATATCAGGATCAGGTTTTTTTATACTTTTGTACGACGTTAAATCTGTTAATTTTTACGTCCACTATAATAGTAAGCAAAAAATTCGTAATATATTCGTAGAAGCATGTATTAATTTATTATATAACTATCAATAATTTCACTTTCTTATTGTTTTGCTGATATTTTTTATGTTGAATAACAATTGTGAATATGTATATACTAAATGAATTGTAAATATAATATTTTATACAAAAATAAATAATGTAATTGTGATTGTTAATATTTTCATTTACATTTGTAGTGGTTAAAATAAAAGAAAGAATAACATTTAACATTACAATGCAGCTCACAGGGGAACTATATATACTATAAGCAATCAGTTCTTGTTTATTAACAGAAGGAAGCACACTATTGGTTTGCGAAGATCTTCTGTCAGTAAGAAACATCTGATTGGATCACAGGAAGGTTTTATGCCATTCTATGATCCTCTATTGAAATGTCACAATATGGTGCCGTAAATTAGCAGATTGTAATGAACTTTTGACTGTAAACAAACAAAAAATGTTTGTAGTTAACCACTATAGATAAATAAGTAGTATTAAGTACGGACCTTATATCATGATAGTCATAAAGTTACATTTATGAGATTAGCAAAATGACAATGCAATACATGTATTTGAGGCAATCTTTCAGAAAAGTTCTCTATATATACTATAAACAATTAATTCTTGTTTATTAATGGAAGAAGGCACACTACTGATTGCGACGATCTTCTGTCAGTATGAAGCATATGTATGGATCACAGGAAGGTTATATATCATCTTATGATCTTGTATTGAAGGTCACAGTATATTATATATGTATATATATATAAATTGTATACAGATAATTGCATTGGTTTAACTGTGATATTATCGAGAGAAATATAAATCGTTTTTGTATGAACTTATTTGTTAAGTGAATGGAATTAAAATCATTGCGTTAATTGTTTTTTCGCTATTGAATAGGGCTGCAAAATATATTTTTTATTTATTTTTTTTTTTTTTGAATAAACTTTATTATGTTTTGTGTACAGTATATTTGGGGAAAAAAATTGGGGTTCAAAAGGAATAACAGGTAAAAGTTTAAAGTTAAAAATCATTTCTAGCATTCCAATTCATAACAATAATTCATATAATGGGATATAAAGTTTAATTGTTCAGCATCCGAAGTGGGCGTAACGAAGTGCTTCAACAAAATTTAAAACCCTTTAATAAACATAAAAATGAAAAGGTTAAGTGGCAAGCACTCCGCTGGCAAATCTAAAAATAGAACACAAAAATTTGTACAAAATCTACAGCGGAGGGGGTAAAAGCTTGTTGACCATGAAATCCATAGAACCAGAAATAAATCAGTAAATTCAAAAGGAAATCAATTATTACCTCTTGAGGTTATAATTGATTAACATTTACTGCAAGGGCGACGTTGTTCCGTTTACTTCTACATACCCTAAAATTTATCTTCAACCCCCAAATGAGCATTATGCTGATTGAATATGCCGTCCTTATTGCATGTGGCCTCATCAGTGAACAACAAATATGCTTGAAAATTCACATCTCAGACTTTTCACAAATGCATAGAATTTTTTTAAATGCCATGCACACATGCAGAATGCTCATCGGGGATTAGTAACTGAATCCTTTGGAAATGACATGTAGGACTCGGCATTGAAAACATGCTGTACACTGTTGCGACACACTCTTAAAGCAAAGGGAACGGCCCATGTACCCCAACGGGATTAGTCTCCAGGGCATCTAACACACTTTCCATAAAGTCAGAACGCCTCGTTTGTGGCCTGCTCTCACTATTACTGCTACTTGTTAATGACCCGTAATCACACACATATAAATGCAAATGAGTAAATAAACTGTGGTTTCCTTAATGTCTGTCTGGGAAGCTTTCTGGATAAACTTTTCTCGTCCATTGTCTTCAGCTATTCCATATACTATTCCATATACCATAAGTGCATGCTTGCAAGCTCACCTTTCGTATACCCTCGAATGCTCTTCGTATGCTGTTTGCCGTACGAATGAGGAAATCCCCACTTCCCCCTCCAGCGTTTTTATGCAGACCACCATCTAGGTGCGTACGAGAATGTTTCCTGGCGAGAGTTTCTATGCAGTTCTCAATGATTATGATCTGTCGTACTCGTATATATATTATATATATATACATATATACTTGTATATATATATATATATATATATATATATATCACATTTCTTGCAGGAAATAGTAAATGACTTTATTAATATATACAACATTTCCATTTTCCCACGCTGCTAATTAACGTATACCCCGCAGCGGACAATAAATCATCCCAATCAGGGATCAAGTCTGCTCTGATAAGTTTATAAAGGATAATTCTATCCTGACAGAAATTTTTTTGGATCGTAATCGGTCAACTGTGGTGTGTGAAAAAGCCTAATTAGCAAAATTAATTTCAACAAATATATATTTCAGTTGAAACATCGCTCCCAAAAAGGATCTGCAATATTTAACTTCCCGTATTTCCCACCAATCTAGTTACATCTCAAATTAATTAAGTTAATATAAGTGCTTTCTGTACATGAAATAACCCATAAAAATTTTTATATTAATTGAACATTGTATATTAACAGAGAGATTCGTTTAACTACAGAATCTTGTGAAATAAGCGATAAAAATATTACCATAAAATAAAAAACACAAATATTAATGAAGGAATAAAATTTTATTTACATTTATACACAGTTAAAAATATATATAGTTATATTCAGTTAATAATAATAATAATAATATATATATAGGATAATTTACAAATTAAAATATGTAAAATTCATAGAATTCTGGGCCAACAAAAATATGATACAACAATTAAAAAATAATTCAACTAATAGAAATCAATATATGCATGCCGACACGATACAACCAATCATTTGCTAATTCACAATATTCTTGCCAACCGTCACGAGGTTCTATCACTTGAATCGATTTTTGCTTTATTAGACAGGCTTCACTGCCAATTCGCTTTTCTTTAGTCCTATACCTTGCAAACTTTAAACGGAAGGTTACAAGGTCTGTAGCCGGAATACTTCGATAGATGAGTTTTTGACTCGGATCCAGTCCTCTCGCGAGCAGAAGTGGCATTAATGACACATTACTCAGCTGTTGTGGTTTTCCTAGTCTTTGGGGTTCGATCTTGAATAACCTGGTTGGACATAATAACCTGGATTTCTTCCGCAGTAGAGGAGCGATGATTGGCTTTAGGGACAATATACGTAATATACACCGCGTTAGCAAATTATTGTCATGCCAAGGAGCCTAACTGATTGTACGACATGAATTGGGATGCTGGACAAAGATGTAGTAGGCTGTGTACACGCTTGTCAGACAATGAGGTAGTTCTCTCGGTTGTTGGGGTTCTTGAGACAGGATGTCATGTATGAGAACTCATTCATGTCCAATGAACCCAACACCTCCTTACAGAATTGTCAGCGGCCAATTGGCTAGCACTCTGGCCTTTGGTATTACTGGTTTCAGATTCGAATCATGGCGGTGGCATGGATATTTGCTAGTGGTTCGGAATCCCCCTTCAACTGTAAGTCCCGGTCTGTTTAGCCCTCGTGTGCACAAGATGACCGTAGAGCGACAATCCAAATCTACAGTATTGCCAGAAGGACCGATGTCGCGAGCAACTGGTCAGGTTGTTGACCCCGCCTCTGTAATCCCAGTTATTTTTCTCGTTTGAAACTCCATCAGCTGCTGCTATGTACTTCTACGGCAAAGTAAAAGCTAACTTATAAAGAAAAGTCCTTTCGTTGCAGCAGATGTACGGTGTATAATGGGTAACAACTTTATGGGGTGATAACTTTATGGGCTAATGGGATGCATACCAACGCCCTCTACTGGCCTTGTGTACAGTACAATCCTGTTGCAATTTTATTCATTTGCATATGCTCTTTACATAAACCTTCACGACAAGTTTCCATCCGACAATTTCTTCTTGGTGCACTAATTTTGGTGGCAATGAATGTTTTTTTTTTTTGTTCTAATGCAGCTGGCAAACACTTAGACAGCTTGGTCTTGGATGCCTTAAGGCAAGCGCTGCACAGACGTTACTCACTTTGCATTACCAGGGGGCGTGTAACTTGAAGATAAGCCACGGACGTGGAGTAACAATGCCCCCGCAACGCTCTACGATCCTAGTAGGACCGGGACCTACAGTTTAAAGTGGATTCCGAACCACTACAAACATCCATGGCACCGCCGGGACTCGAACCCGAAAATTGTGGTACCGAGCGCCAGAGCGCTAACCACGCGGCCATTCAGGCCCTTGGTAATGATTGTATAGCTTAGAAATTATTTGAAATCAAGATATTTATATATAATGCAAGAAACGATGATTTTTAATTATTTAAACACTGAGAAATATTTATTTTTATTTAAACCTAGATACTAAATATGCTTAAATATTCTATCCATTTTCAAGACAATTATTACAAATATTTCTGCTAATAATTTTGCTATTATTATTTAGTTGGCATTTTGCATTAAGTTAAGCATTTATTATGAACATAATTTATGACCTTATTTCATATTTTTATTCTGCTTGATTATTGCGAAATGTTTGTTTCAAATATCAGTTCTGAAAAAAAAAAAGATTATGTGAACGGTTATTTTTACAGTTTATTGACATATTTATTTTTCATTTTGATTTGTTTTTTCATTTTGAATGCGATTTTTTTTTCTCAAAACATTTCATAAATTCTGCATAAAGTTACGTCATATTACTGCATAGGAAACACTGCAGGATTAGCTTAAAATTCCAATTTTCTTTTCATTAAACTGAGCCAACATTTCATTAATCGGCTTTTAGAATAATAGTATTTATTAAAGAGTATTTTATTTAAGGAAACTTCTAAATTTTCCAACTTTTTATTGATTACCAGTAAGTGAACTTTTTAATTTCATAATATTATATATTTATAATTTTTGTTAATAAATTTTGCCGGATGTCAATTAATTCACGTTGAATTAAAATAGAAATATTTTATATGCAATTCAGATGATTTATAACTCAAGTGTTATTTTTTTCGGAAGTTTTTAAAAAATAGAAAATACTGTTCTGGTTTTTTTTTTTACTTTAAAAAAAAAAAAAAAAAAAAATTTAGATGGTAAACACTATTCAAGTCAAAAAATTGTAAATTAAATATAGCATTCTTATATCTTAAAATGAAAAACGCGTATCCAAGCAATCCGCTTCAATTAGCTTATAATAGAAATTGATACTGAAATTATCATAGATATTGTCTATAAAAACTTATTTTTATTAGTTCAAAAGCTGTACAAAAAATATTATATTATATTAAAATTAATAATTTAAAAATATAATAAATTAATAAAATAATATAAATTAATTATTTAAAAATATAATAAATTAATTCAAAAAATAATATAGTTTAATTAATTAAAAATATAATAAATTAGTTCAAAAATATTATGATGTAAGTAATTAAAAATATAATAAATTAATTAAAAATATTGTATTTTAATTAATTAAAAATATAATAAAATAATTATTTAAAAATAAAAATTAAGAAAAATATCTTAAATTAAGAAAAAAAAGCATGACTAGGTCGGGGCATTATGAATAGCTTTAAGATGCAGTAAAATTATTGTGGAATTCAATGAAATGTATCGAGCAGCTTTATACGCAATGATATCCAATGAGGTGTTCTTAACCTCTTTGGACGCCTATACCAACGGTTATTTGAAAGGGGATCTTTACAGATTGCTGTCATAAGTGGTGAACGAATGGTACGAATTTCGGACATGAAGATGACATGGTAAAGGACGATCTAAGTTCGCATACGCGTGCTATAACGCACTTTGCCTGTTGTAATTAGGGATTGCAATATCGGACCAAAAGTTCAATACCGGCATTCGGTATTTTTAGATTTAAGTACCGGGATACCGGTTATAATACCGGTAGTAGAAATTTTAGAAAAAGAAAGACAACACGGGTGTTTTTTTTGTTATATTTGCCAGTTTTATTAGAGAATGTAAATATCACAAAAAATTTGCAACATATAAATTATAACAGTATATAAAGAATCTCAAAAACTAAAGGAACATCTTATCTATTTAGATCACAAAAAAGTGTAAATATCACTATTCAGTCTGTGGTACTATTATTACAAATTTTTGAAATGTGATCTTAAAAAACATAATGCATCAATTGCACTATCATTAAGCCTGGAACGCAATTTTGTGCAAAATTGCCAGCTGTCGAAAACGCTCTTTCGGCATCTACACTAGTTGGTGGTACTGTTAGCAATGCGCGATGTACTTTTTCAAGTATTTACCTCTAAATCCCTATCTTCAAATAACTCTATTTCTCGTCGGATTGTTTTCGATATAGCTGATTTCTGTATTGTATTTTGGTCTGTTGAAATTTTTTTAGTTATTGCCAATTCTAATTTTTGTTCAAGAGATAATTCCTTTTCATTATCGACGTTAGTGTCATCATAATCTTCGGTAACTGCACCGAATTCTTCTGAATGTGGATAGGTTTGTAGGTAAAAAATTTAAGAAAGTTTACTATATACTTGATCAAATTTGAATTGGTTAGTCTCTTTTCTAGAATTCACAGATAAGAATAAATATTTCACAGATAATAATTCAAAATTTCTAGTAAATACCGAAAAAACGGTATTAAACTTGTGAATACCGATATTACAAAATTGTACAAATGGCTCAAAATACCGGTATTCGGTATCCTGGTATACCGGTATTGCAATCCCTAGTTGCAACGTATAGGGATTTTAAATAAAAACGATGTACTTATTCATTAAAGTGGTATCATTACATGGAAAAGTTATTCCTTAAAGTGGAATCAGTACATGGAGAAGATATTCATTAAAGTGGTTTCATTACATGGAAAAGTTATTCATTAAAGTGGCATCATTACATTTAAAAGTTATTCATTAAAGTGGTATCATTACATGGAAAAGTTATTCATTAAAGTAGTATCATTACTTTGAAAAGTTATTCAATGATACCACTTTTTTTCTCACCAGGGAAGTATTTCCCATTCTATATCGTTTTACGATTCTGAGCAGTTTAAGTATATCCTACCACTCCTAAAAGTTTGTAAATGACGTAAAGACATCCTATATATTATGTGCATCTTTGAAATTTTTGCAAACTATTAATCATTTAGGTTTTATTTATATATCACCATTAAATGAAACAAATGACATCACTATTAAATGAAACAATGACAAATGTTGTGCTGGCACGAAGGAGGCCAGAGCTACATTTTTATGTGAGCAACAGCCCTTTTTGGCGTAACTCAAAATTCGTTGCTATTTCATCAATCAATGACATTAGTTCAAGATCTGTAAGTTGATAACGCTTTTTTTAAGTCTTTATTGAAAGTAATATGTGCATCATTTATTGAAGTCAGCATTGTATCCAGTTTTAAAAGGTAAGATATACAAGATATGTGTACCATACTTTTTAATGTAAAGTATATGTACCATGTTTTTATATATATATTTAGGTTGATCCTCTTCTTTTTTTCTTAAGCCAGTGGTTCTCAAACTGTAGGGTGTGTGACCATTCAAGTGATTGGGATATTTTGAAAGAAAGACACATTTTTTTTATTTGAAAGACACTTAAAGTTAGATATTCTAAAATAAATGAAATCAAATAATGAATTAAAACCTAATAATTCTGAAATTCCACAAAATTTTCGATTATACAACAACAAAATTCTTTAAAACATGTTACTTATCGTACTATTACATGAAAAAACCAATGACAACAGGAATAACAACGTAATATCGACAGATTTCCTTTCTGCAGCATCAGGTAGTGAGGTTCGCTCAAGCAGCTCTTAAGTTTCGTTTGTTTTTGCTTCGCGCTGAAAGACATCAGATTATCACTTGATGGTATCACGAAATCCCTCGTAAATACTACTGCGCTCAAAAAGTAAGACCAATTTTTATTTTTCTAAAAACTCTTTATTTATTCTTCCAAATTTACTTCATCGCCTTCAAAGAAATCCCCTCCGGACACGATGCACTTATGGCAACTTTATTTCCAATCCTCAATGCATGGTAAAAAGTCATCGACAAGGATGGCTTTCAAAGCGTACTGCGATTCCCGTTGAATCTCTTCAATCGACTCAAAATTGTGTCCTCGGAATGGTCTTTTGTGTTTAGGGAATAGCCAGAAGTCATACGGTGTTATTACGGTGGTCGTGGAACGATATGGATTACATTTTTGGCGAAAAGTCACGAGGAATCAATGCAGTGTGAGCTGCGCATTCTTCAGTGTTTTCGGTACCAATCGAGATTTGATGCGTTTGATGCCCAAAATGGAAATTGTAAATAAATTGTCTCTAATTGTAAATCAAAGGTTTGCAAGGCCCAAATCTTTAATTTTTGGACGTGAGCTTCGTTGGTTGAGGTTGATGGTCGACCAGAGGGCTCTTCGTCTTCAACGCGTTCTCTGCCTTCTTTGAACTGTTTATACCACTTGTAAACCTTTCTTTCCGATATAGGAATGCTCACCGAATGTCTTCTGCAACATTTTATACGTTTACGCAAACAAAATTGAATGCAAGTTCTTTGCTCAATTAATTCAGACATTTCCAACATCGCCGGAATCAGTTTTAGCGTCTCCCAAAACCAAGTATAACTCAAACACTAATGAATATTTTGACGTCAAATTTCACACAGATGTCGTTGGCAGTTCCATCAACCTAAAAGAAAAAAAAAAAAAAAATTGAAATTCCATTAGCCCCGAGAATTTTAAATTGAAAATTGGTCTTACTTTTTGGACACAGTAGTATGAAACTAACTGTTAATTTCTAGTTAATTAGTAAAATTATTTATTTTTAAGTTGTATAATTTATCTTATTGACTATGTTCTGTAAAGATAAGATAAATACACACTAATACAAGGTTAAAAATAACGCTGTTGGTGAATTTGGCGACAAATCTGGTGACCTTTAGAGAAGTATTTTAAGATGTTGGCTAATCCATTGTGGATAAATTTATCTTTCCACTTTTACTCAAGAATGAAAAAAATAGCCAATAATATAGCATATACCTGCCTTTTTTTTTATCAGATATTTTAATAAATTTGATGTTTTAATGATCCGATTTATTATGTTAAAATATGATTTGTTCTGCAAAAATATGCCAAAAATATGCCAGGGCTGAAAACATTAACCGTTGGCGAATTTGGTGATAAATTTACTGAACTTGGGAAAATATTTGACAGCGTTGGCTGATAAAATGAGGCTAATTCTATCTTTGCGTTCTTCTTAAACAAAGGATAATCCATCACGTCCTTGACAACTTTTTCCCATTAAATATCCTAATAACTGTAATGTTTTACTGGCTTTGTTTTAAATTAGCAATATATGAACGACGAGTGCCTAAATGCAAGTATTTGCAATATTATTAATTTTAGTGCCAATTTATAAATTGTTTTGAACTACAGCTATAACTAGCAAAAATACTTAATTTTTTTAACCCCAAAAATAGTTTGCCATCAGTCATCATTGAAAAATTCCTTTTTTCAGATGTGTAACCAAACAATTTTATTTTACGAAATACATAGTCTTTATTTGTTATTTGATAGTAATCATTAAAAAACAGTAGTATAAAAATGCATTGCTATGAGAGAAGTTAAGTATTGGATTGTCTTTCAATTTAGGATGTGATATTATCAATCAGATTACTTAATAGCAATTTTTAAAATCGTAATAAAGATTTTGAGTTCATTATAAGAAAATTTGACAGCTTTTTTGGGCTTGATGGCAGAGGGACTCACGTTGTGGAGCTCTGTGCTACAGCCTTCGAGTTCCGCCGGTGTCATGGACTCTTGTAGGGGTTCGGGATCCCTTTACGATCCTAGGTCCCGGTCTAATATGACTACTACTGCTGCTACTACACCACACCATATCACTGTGCCTAGAGCTGAGTTGCGCCTATACAGTTTTGAATGATGTGGGTGAGAAGTCTGACTGGGCTCTGTGACGCTCTATAGCCGTATGAGACCGGGATTTACTGTTTAAAGTGGATTTTGAACACCTACAAACATCCATGGCATCGCTGGGGTTCGAACCCGAGACATGTGTCACCGAGCGTCAGAGATGTAGACACTTAGCAATTCAGTCCTCAGTCTAATATGACTGTTGAACGTTGAACGTAGTTCTGACAACTCTACCCAGTAAAAGTAAACATCTTGTTCTGAATCTGCCAGTAGGCAGACGGCCTTCGCCACACAATAGGGTTGTTGCGCAAATGAAGAAGAAAAAGATTACCCTTATCTGTAGGAAATATTTACAAAATATCCCTATCTCTCCCTCGGTAGCTCCTCATAAAAGCAGAATTATTCGATTAGTCTCGAAGCTACGAGAAAAGACTCAAATAATACGAAGCAGCTATTACACTCATGCCCATAAATTAAGGATAATGAAGTCCAGGCAAAGAACGAGACAGAAGCAAAACAAATTTGACTTATTTGTAAAGTCTATTTATTAAACAAAAGGTAAAGAGCAAAAAAGATGTTATATGTTTGACAAAATTAATAAAAATTGCGATTTTTACTCCCTGGGGCAAATTTCAAAAAGAACCTACTTACAAAAAACAGTATAACATAGTTAGTATGATGGTTAATATGGAGTATGTCTCCCGGACGATGCAATACAGGCCTTACAGCGCCTAGGCATGCTGAGTATCAAATTATCAATCTGATCTTGGGGAATATTACACCACTCATCAAGCAATGCCCTCCGAAGTTCCGGTTGACAGGTGGGAGGGGGTTGACGGGTTGAAATTCGTCGACCAAGCATATCCCACACATGCTCTATTGGATTCAAGTCCGTTGAGTATGCTGGCCAATCCATACGGGTGATATCCTCCAATTGAAGGCATTCGTCTACAATGTTTGCACGGTGAGGACGAGCGTTGTCATCCATAAACAGAAATTCAGCGCCCATGGCGCCCCGAAACAAACGTACATGTTGTTCCAGAATGACATCCCGATAGATGTGGCCTGTCATCGTTACACTCTGAACATGCAGGTCAGTTCTGGAACCAAGAATAATTCCTCCCCAAACGAGCCATCCTGCACCACCGTAACGGTGTCGTTCAATTGTGTTCTCTTGGTGGTAATGGGTACCTGGCGCTCTCCATATGAAAGTCCGGCGAGAATCAGACTGCAAACTAAACCTGGACTCGTCAGAAAACATCACACAAGACCACTGTTGCGGTGTCCACAATGCATGCTCTCTACTCCAGGTTAATCGCAGGCGACAGTGAGTTGCGGCAAGTGGAACACATCTGACAGGCCTACGAGCATATAAACCAATGTGCCCTAAGCGTCTGTACACGGTCTGCCTTGAAACTGTGGTACCGGTAGCTGAAGAGAGCTGACGAGACAGGTCTGATGCTGTGCTCTGTCTGTTTCTTTTGGCAGTAACTGCTAAATACCGGTCCTCATTCGGCGTCGTAACTCGGGGGCGACCTGTGCTGTAACATCTACTCACATTACCATCATCTTGGAATCGTGTGCCCAGGGGTAGATGACACCCTGGGCGATTCCAAGTTCCTCGGATACTTCCAGCTGGGTACGTCCACATTCCAGTCGTCCGATAATTCTACCACTTAAAAATCATCCAAATGCTTACTTTGTGCCATAACTATGCGGTTATTGCACTGAAAGGCTTTGCGATTGAACAATCTTACTTCTTTGCCACCATTCCTTATATACCCCTCTCTTACACTCTCGTCATTGTGACGTACTATCTGCGCCATCTGGTGGTTTCCTGTAATTTGCATATTCTTCTTCAAGATGTGTGTGATAATTCTACAGATGAAATTTTTATTTTAGAGTTCAATTTTTGTGTGATTCTGAATTATCCTTAATTTATGGACATGAGTGTAGATTTGCGCATGTAAAGCGATGGAAATACATCGAAAGTTTGCAAGAGTTTTGGGAGTTCGACAAATATATACTATAATGGTCCAAAGCCAGTTTAGTTAAAATTAGAGCCATCATATCAGCAAGATTAGGGTAAGAAATTTAAATTAATATTTTTTTTTTCTAATGCAGCTGGCAAACACAGACAGCTTGGTCTTAGATGCCTTAAGGCAAGTGCTGCACAGACGTACTCACTTCGCATTACCCAGGAGGCGCGTGTAACTTGAAGATGAGCCACGGAAGCGGAGTAACAATGCCCCCCCCGCAACGCTCTACGATCCTATTAGACCGGGACCTACTGTTTAAAGTGGATTCCGAACCACTACAAACAACCATGGCACCGCCGGGACTCGAACCCGAAACCTGTGGTACCGAGCGCCAGAGAGCTAGCCAGTCGGCCATTCAGGTCCTTAAATTAATATTCATTTACAATTTTATCTTAAACAAGTAATATAAAAAAAAAAAAATGTAAGTCAATTCCTACTTTGTTTTCACTATATTGCAGAAAGTCCTTTATAAATAATTTTCATTCATTTTTTTAAGTTTATCTGGCGTCATCTGTTGGTAGATACATGCAACTTAAATCTAAAAAAAAAAAAAAAAAAAAAAAACTAAAATGAATCAATTAAATTTAATGAATGATTTACTATTTGAAAAAACTGTATTAACATCAAGTGCCATCCATTACAAGTTTAAAAAATGTATTTGAACTTGAGTGGATGTATAAAAAAGTGTTTTATGAACGATTGAAAATTTGAACAAGATAATATATATCGGGAGAGTGTGAGTTAATAGAAGGAATTGAAAAATAAAGAAATTAAATATAAATCTTCTTCCACACTATCTGGAAGAAAGTGAAGGACACCCCCTCGAAAAGTAGAAAAGTTGACAATACAGCTGACACATGCGCGATAATAGGTATCACGGGTCAGCCATATCCTATAAATACTCTGTGGAGTCGACTAGAGTTGTTTTTTGTCAAGATGCCGCCGCGGGAAGAGTTGTCTGAGTTCGAGAAAGGTGTGTTGGTTGGATTGCATCTTGCCAATGTGTCAATTAGGGAGATATCCCGTCACCGTAACTGCTCAAAATCAACTGTAGCACGTGTTGTGTGTCGCTACAAGACTGAGGGACACTGTCAGAACAAACCCCGAAGTGGACGACCTACAGTTCTCACCAGCAGGGACCGGCGGGTGCTCGGCAGGGAGATTCGAAGTAACCGTCAAACATCCATGGATAACATCGCTAATGAGTTTAGATAAGCCACTGGTGTGGCCGTTTCGACCAAGACTCTTCGTATCGAGACCCATAAGTTAGGTTACACTGGACGTTCGGCGGCCCATAAGCCTTTGATTACGAAAACCAACAAGAAAGCCCGCCTTCGATGGGCCAAAGACCACCGTACTTGGACTCTGGATGACTAGAAACGCGTCCTTTGGAGTGACGAGTCACGATTTACCCCTTTTCCGTTCCGATGGATGTATTTGGGTATTCCGTTTACCAGGAGAACGCCTTTTGCCCGAGTGTGTCGTCCCAACTGTAAAGTTTGGTGGGGAGAGATTGATGGTATGGGCCTGTTTCTCCTGGTATGGGGCTGGCCCACTGGTGAAGGTTGATGATGCTATGAATGCCGATAGATACTGTGATATTCTCGACAATCATGTCCTTCCTACCTTGTGGGCAACGTACGGTACGGATGATTGCTGCTATCAAGACGACAACGCAACATGCCATATTGCAAGGAGGACTCTGGTATGTGAACAACAACGTTAAACGCATGGAGTGGCCGGCGCAGAGCCCTGCTCTTAACTCAATTGAACATCTCTGGGACGAATTGGACCGTCGGTTGAGGGCCTGCACCCCACTCCCCAAAAGCAATCCTGAACTATGGAACTTCCTGTTAAACATTTGGAAGGAAATTCCTCTTGCCATCATGGCGACTTTAGTGGAAAGCATACCCAGAAGGGTTGCAGCTGTGATCGCAGCCAAAGGAGGCCCTACCTCCTATTAATTTTAATAAATATGGGTTTATGTCGTTATAGTGTCGTGTCCCGTCACTTTCTTCCACATAGTTTATATACATATAAATTGTATGAATGAACTGGACATACTTAAATGGCTTATAAACACATAAATGGCTGATAAACACATTTGTAGTGACACCATCTCTATAAATCTTTTAGACAAAACAGATCCTTATTTAGTTTTTATACTTAGGAATTTTTTTTAGTTTTTTCATATATGAATTTTAATGTGTCTAAGTATTTAATACTGAACTTTTTCAAATTTCAGACTGTATGTATCTTTTTTACTTATATTTATTTCAGTTATTTTAGCAAAATAAAATTTGAGATGGATATTAGTTTAAATTCCTTGCCGATTTAATTGGCTTGATTGCGTATTGTTATGAAATGGATTGAATGATATGCTTAAAAATTTCTTTCTTTTGGTTTTAATGAATTTTAAATGGTGCAATTTTCAGCGATATTATTTCGCAACAACATTTACCGAAATGAAAAGTATAACGTAATTTATTCGAAGCTGGATAGTGCTGATTTCTTTTTTTAGTTTATAATAAATTTAGCAGATATGACCTGGGTGCCGAAAATAACATATTTTCGGTAATTTTTATTGAGAAAAAGTATCTGGACCGAATTAAAGGTTTGAGATTTTAAATAACTATTTTCCTTAAATAATATAAATTGATAAAGAAATTTCTTATTTAAAAATTCATAATAATTTTTTTTTTTTTCATTTTTAATGTGTTAGCTTGTTAGCATTTATTTTTAAGAAAATGATAATGTTAGCTTGGAAAATAAGTGTGAAATTAATATTGTAAATTTTCTAGCTTCTTCTTATTATTTTTTTTATTCAATTCCTTCTATTAGCTCACACTCACCCTATATATATCTTGTTCAAATTTTCAATCGTTAATAAAATACTTTCTATTCCTCCACTCAAGTTCAAATACATTTTTTTTTTAACTTGTAGGGGCTGACACTTGATGTTAATACAGTTTTTCAAATATTAATTCAGTAATTAAATTTGATTAATTAATTTTTAGTTTTTTTAGATTTAAGTTGCATATATCTATCAATAGATGGCGCCAGATAAACTTAAAAAAAATGAATGGAAATTATTTATAAAGTACTTTCTGCAATAGAGTGAAAAAAAGTAGGAATTGACTTTAATTTTTTTTTTTATATATATTACTTGTTTTCTGCAATAACTGCTCGTTTTTTACGACTTGCAACATATGGTGACTTAACAATCTGATGATTTATTTAATTAAAAAAAATATCAATTTTTGGGCTATAAATTTTTTGAACCAAAATAATAAATTCAGAAATTCTGAGTTTTATAGATTTTATGTTTCTCTGAAACATACACACATTTATTTATAGAGAGGTAAATTAAAAATAAAGCATTTTTCTAAAGATTAATTGTTTAGTTTTTTTTTTAATTATCTTCATCATCGTTGGTTAAACAGACCCATGCAGTCCCCTATTAGCAGATAGCATGAGATGTCTTATGGGGTAGGGATTGTCAGCCCCGACGCCCAACTCTCTGCAGTCCTATTAGACAGAGACCTGAATGGCAGAGTGTCTAGTGCTCTGGCACTCGGTGCCACGTGCTTCTGGTTCGAATCCCAGCGGTTTCATGGATGTTTGTAGTGGTTCGGAATCCACTCTAAGCTGTAAGTCCCGGTCTCATATGAGTAGTGTCACAGAACCCAGCCGCACTTCTCACCCACATCATTCCCAAAGTGTATAGGGGCAACTCAGCTCTAGGCACAGTGATGTGGTGTTGTATTGTAGTAGTAGTAATCGTATTAGACAGGGACCTACGATTTAAAGTGGATTTTGAACCACTTTAAACATCCATGCCACCCCCGGGACTCCAGCCCAAATCCTGTGGTACCGAGATCCAAAGTACTAATCACTCAGCCATCTGGCCCCTTAAAAAAAAAAAAAAAAAAGCATGTAAATATTCTTACCTTTAATTCAATTTCGAAATTTTTATTTCAGACAGAAAATAAATTTCGAACACAAATGAATTGAATAACATGACTTTGAATTAAATTTTATATAATGTTCTACATATGTAATGCATTACGACTATTATAATTAAAATTTTTGTATCTAGACGATGAATCTCATCTGGTACTGTATCTCATTTTTGATTCATTGCATCAACTTCTTAGTGGTAGCTGTGTCTGAAAAAAATAATACTTTTAATTCAAATCACGAGGGGTAAGTAGATAGAATTAAAAAAATTCTTAATTCATTGAGTAGGAATGTTTGACTAATGTTATGAAAATTAAAGGAATAGTGTCATTATTATTCATTTATTTATATTATTTTTTGTAGATTAAATCTTTCGTTCATAAAAATGCATTAAAAAAATTCAAAAGGGACAATTTTTGGTACTTTCGGATAGAAAAGTTATTGTAACTGGTGGGCTGAAAAGTTCATAGGCTGACACATAGATGGCGCTACTAGCATTAAATCCATATGATTTTTAGTTACCCCTAACCTTCAAAAGACATGCGTATAAATTTGACAGCATATGGATTTAATACTAGTAGCGCCATCTATGTGTCAGCCTATGAACTTTTCAGCCAACCGGTTATGCTGTATCGTTTGCCAGCAGTAATTTTTGCTTTCGAAAACCGTTTTTCTGCTCGACTTCCTGTCGTTTTTTGGTCAGACATTAAGAGCGGTGTCCAGATTTAAAATATTTCGGCCAAACGTTCATGTATCTCGTGACGATGCAGTTTGGATTCGTAAAGCACACTATCTCACTTTAAGAGTCCTTTTTCAAGAGAAGTCTTTTAGAACAACATAAATCCGTTAACATAATTATAACCCGACACCAGACCGAAAATTGCTGTAGCTTTCTTCAAAGAGGCTAACTAAATTTCATACATTTCAATTTCCATCAAAACATCACAAACCGGTTTGCCGTGCAGCGCTCAAAACTTTTGCATGAAATGTGGGTGCAGCAAACTGATCTCTGGGAACTCTGTAACAAGGGGAGAAAATTAGGCTGGTCTTTCGAGTTCACATTGCAATGTCAGGAGCGGGGAGTAAAGGAACTTTCAACCAAATGTTTCATATCTGGACGTTGTTTTAGGGCGTTGGATCAATTTTGTAAGACAGTTTGTAGATACAGTTTATCATGCTCCTGTGATTCACCTTATGCATCAACCTTATGATCTACGTCATATATGCTGTTCTGTTGCCAAAGTGCATGAAAGTGCTGTTACAAAGTTTCAGCTTAAAATACCTGGCATCCAAACGTAATACATATCTCCAATAAAAAGTCCAAAGCCGTAAATAGAAGACCAAAACTGCTGGCGAATAATAGTGTAAGAATGATCCTGAATCTATTTTTATGAAAGTACCTGAATCTAATACTGTATTTATTACCAAAAGTAAGACCAATTTTTAATTTAAAATTACCGGGGCTTATGGAATTTCATTTTTTTTTTTTTTTTTTGGTTGTTGACACTGCCCTCGATATCCGTGTGAAATTTCACGCCAAAATATTCATTAGTGTTTGAGTTCCGCTTGGCTTCCTAAGACGATAAAAATATTCCGGCGATTTTTGAAATATCAGAATCAGTTGAGCAAAGTACTTTGCATTAAATTTTGTTTGCGGAAGCGTACAGAATGTAGCAGAAGGCATTCGGTGAGCATTCCTATATCGGAAAGAATTGTGGTATAAGCAGTTCAAAGAATGTAGAGAACGCGTTGAAGACGAAGAGCCCTCTGGTCGACCATCACCCTCAACCCACGAAGCTCACGTCCAAAAAATTAAAGGTCTGGTGCTTGCAAACCGTCGATTTACAATTATAGACCTTGCTGATGATATTGGAATTTCAAAAGGATCGGTCAATTCTATTTTGGGCCTCAAGCGCGTCAAATCTCGATTGGTACCAAAAACACTGAATGCGCCAGCTCACACTGCATTGATTCTTCGTGACTTTTTCGCCAAAAATTGAAACCCATATCGTTCCACGACCACCGTATTCACACCGTGCGACTTCTGACTATTACCTAAACTCAAAAGACCATTCCGGGGACACCGTTTTGAGTCGATGGAAGAGATTCAACGTGAACCGCCGCGTTCTTTGAAGGTCATCTCTGCCGATGACTTTTTAGCATGCACTGAGGACTGGAAAAAGTTGGCATAAGTGCGTGTCCGGAGGGGATTGTGTCCGGAGGGGATTACTTTGAAGGCGATGAAATAAATTTGAAGAATAAACGAAGAATTTTTGAAAAAAAAACAACTAATTGATCTTACTTTTTTTTACATTGCACAGTAGTATTTTTAACTTTTATCTGAATGATAATAGACACAGTCTTCGTTTTTTTTTATAATTTGATGTTCTCGCAAATAGCCAAATTTTTTTTCCTAGAATTATAATGCTTTTTATTACTATCTTATTCTACAGGCATAAACTTTTTAAAGTATATATGCATTCCGAAAAAGATGTTCAAGCCTTGAAAAGAATAGAGGAGAAATGTCAGGTAATAAATACTAAATTATGCAAATCAAGTTCTTAATTTTTTTTTTAAATTATTTTCTACAAAGTTGCCCAACATACGACATGCATTGATTTGAATGTGGTCTAGACATGGAATCGTATATTTTTATGTAAATTACTTTGAATTTTTAATGTGCTCATTATGTTTTCTATATAATTAGAATTTCAAAATGTATGTATAAAAATAATGAAATTTTATTTAAAAATAAGGGCTTGTTTATTTAAAAATAATAATATTTTATTTAAATATCAAATTACAATTTATTTTATTTCTCATTTCAGAAATAGAAACTTATTGATCTATTCAACGATTTAAAAAAAAATTCTTGAAAAGAAATAAAATGTTATTATGCAACATTAACAGAAAAAAAAAGTAATTTTACATAACTGTACATTATTTGAAAACTTTTTTGCTTAGCAACTGGCATTAAATTATTTTTAATTTAAGAGATGATTCTTTTTCAATTCTTTCTATTAGCTCACACTCTCCCTAAATATATCTTGTTCAAATTTTCAATCGTTGATAAAATACTTTTTATTCATTCACTCAAGTTCAAATAAATTTTTTTGAACTTGTAGTGGATGACACCGGATGTTAATACAGTTTTTTCAAATATTAATTCAGTAATTAAATCAAATGAATTAATTTTAGTTTCTTTTAGAATTAAGTTGCAGATATATCTACCAATAGACGGCACCAGATAAACTTAAAAAAATGAATGAAAATTATTTATAAAGGACTTTCTGCGATATAGTAAAAAAAAAAAAAAAGTAGGAATTGACTTAAAAACTTTTTAAATGGGATTAATAATTTTTTTATAGTATATAAAAACAGGAAATTGTTGTCTGAAATTACGGCTACACGATAGTATTTTTGCAAAAATTACGTGTTGAAATAGGTAAAATATTAAGATTCTTAAATAATTTCTATGGTGATTCTTCTGGTGCCAGTTACATTTCCATGTTGTTAATCATCATTCATGTTCATGCGGCAACACGTTTTATGAATCGTTGCCCCTTTTTCCGTTCATAAATTTATGATAAGGAGCATCAACAACTTAACCAATGAGTTTGCATGAATAAGCACACTTTTATTCAATTCCTACTATTAGTTCACACTCTGCCTATATACATTGAAGTGACAAAAGTCATGAGATAGCAATATGCAAATTTTCAGATGGCAGTAGCATCGCGTAGAACAGGTATAAATGCGCAGTGCTTTCGCAGAGCTTTCATTTCTGTTCAAGTTATTCATGTGAAGAGGTTTTGACGTGATGATGACCGCACGACGGGAATTAACAGACTTTGAACGCGGAATGTTAGTTGGAGCTAGACGCATGGGTCATGCCATTTCGGAAATCGTTAGGGAATTCAACATTCCCAGATCCACTGTGTCAAGAGTGTGGCGAGAGTATGAAATTTCAGGCATAACATCCCACCATGGACAGCGCAGTGGTCGACGGCCTGCACTTAACGACCGAGACCGGCGACGTCTGCAAAGAGTCGTAAATTCTAACAGACAAGCAACACTGCGTCAAATAAGCGCAGAAATCAATGTGGGACGTACAAGGGGACTTGTCTGTTAGAACTGTGGACAGAAATTTGGCTTTCTTGGGCTATTCCAGCAGAAGACCGACTCGAGTGCCTTTACTGACAGAACGACATCGCTTGCAGCGACTCTCGTGGGCACGTGAGCATATCGATTGGTCCCTAGATAAATGGAAAACCGTGGCCTGGTCCGATGAGTCACGATTTCAGTTGGTAAGAGCTGATGGTAGGGTTCGAGTATGGTGCAGACCCCACGAAGCCATGGACCCAAACTGTCAGCAAGGCACTGTTCAAGCTGGTGGTGGCTCCGTAATGGTGTGGGCTGTTTTTTCAAGGCATGGACTTGGTCCTCTGGTGCGACTGGACCGATCATTGACTGGAAATGCTTATGTTCAGTTACTTGGAGATCACTTGCAGCCATTCATGGACTTCATGTACCCAAACAACGATGGGATTTTTATGGAAGACAATGCGCCATCTCACCGGCCACAACTGTTCGCGATTGGTTTGAAGAACATTCTGGACAATTCCAACGAATGATCTGGCCACCTAGATCGCCCGACATGAATCCCATCGAGCATTTATGGGACATCATCGAGAGGTCTGTTCGTGCCCAAAATCCTGCACCATCAACGCTTTCACAATTATGGACGTCTATCGAGACAGCATGGCTCAATATTCCTGCAGAAAACTTCCAACGACTTGTTGAGTCCATGCCAAGTCGAGTTGCTGCACTTCGCCGGGCTAAAGGAGGGCCGACACGATATTAAGAGGTATCCCATGACTTTTGTCACTTCAGTGTATATCATGTTCAAATTTCCAATCGTTAATAAAGTACTTTTTATTCATCCACTGAAGTTCAAATACATTTTTGTAGAACTGGTAGTGGATAACACTGGATGTTAATACAGTTTTTTCAATTATTAATTCCTTAAATAAATTTAATTAATTAATTTTAGTTTTTTAGATTTAAGTTGCATATATTTACCAATAGATGGCGCCAGATAAACTTAAAAAATGAAAGAAAATTATTTATAAAAGTTACTTTCTGCAATATAGTGAAAAAAAGTAGGAATTGACTTAACAAAATTTTTTTTTATGTTACTTGTTTCAATTATAGTTTCATAAGCACCGTGGATCTATATCGTGTAATAGCAGATATTAAAATGGTTTCAAGGTTCTGTTATGCTTTATAGAAGGTTTTTCACATTAGACAAGGAGCTTTAGTGTTTTGACTGATGAATGAGTTTATCAGTGTATAAAAATACAAACTCAGAAAAAGCATATTTCTAATATTTAGAATAATATGCAGATTCTCGTAGAATTTTGAAAAAGCTACATGATCTTCAGAAATTTAATTCAAACCCATTTCTTCTTAATATCTTCAAAATCTTCAAATAAATTCTATAAATCATTTGCTAATGGTTGGGTTTGGTTTATCCCTCTACGGTCATTTTTTGCACACTTTAGGCTAATTAATACGGGACTTACAGTTTAACATGGATTCCGAACCACTAACTAATATCCAGACTACGACGAGGATTCCAACTTGACGCCTGTGGTACCAAAGACCAGAGCGCTTGCCAATTGTCCATCAGAGCGTTAGTCAATTGACCATTACGACATGCGTTAGTCAATTGACCATTACGACATGCGTTAGTCAAAGTTCGGTAATTACTTCATGCAATTTTGTTGAATCATGAATTTTTTTTCTAAATAATTTTATTAAAATCCTTAATTTTAATTCACAAAACGACCAAAATAAACAGCAAAAGACGACATTGCAAATGCAGAGGTAATAATTGTCAAGTTCATTAAGGTTAATTAAGGAAAAAAGGATGCATCATATTTATATGTAACATGGAATTTTCTTCAAATTGTTGAAAGTCTTCCAGTAATTATCTCATGGTGAGAAATTGGTCAAATGTTCAGCTAATATCGCCAAGATTACTAATGATTGTTTGTTAACTGTCATAATAACGGTCATGTCAGTATACTGTATTATATGTCATAAATAACGGGATCATCGAGCTTGTTTTCGAGGTCAAACTTCAATTAGCTGTAACAGACGAACACCCATCATTTGTGTTAAATTGGGATAAAGTTTTAGATGATGTAGCATCTATGGTAAGCCAAGAGACTAGCTGTTAATTAATTCAGCAATAATCTTTAACTTTGATCTCCTTCATAAATTTTTGTTCATTGCTTCTTATTTTTTCAGGATTGCATAATACAGTGGACAGATTATTTTGCACGAAATACCAAAGTAATTCTCCATGTAAATGAAGATTTAGCGAATGAAGTACGGGATGATCTTACCAAGCATAATCTAACTCATGAGATGCTTAAAGAATCTTACCATGAGTAAATCTTTGTTGTTTGTTTGTTTTTCAATGTGTAACTAAGAAGAGACAATTTTTTTCTTTACAAAAGATAGATTAATATGATTATTATATGATGATTATTTATTTATTATTAATATTGATTATTTTCGAGACAAGAGCTGTTTTCTTTTTACAGGTTAGGATTGTAAACCCTAAGCTGTACAGCCATATTAGAAAGGGACCTACGGTTTAAAATGGATTCCGAAGCATTACAAACATCCACTGCACCGCCGGGACTCGAGCTGTAAACCTGAGGTACCAGAGCGCTAGTCACCCAGCCATAAAGCCCCAATAAGACATTTTCTATTACAAAAAACACCAAATAAAAAGTATTATAGTACATTAGCGATAATTTCGTTTTATACGACTTTTCAGTAATAAATTAATATTTTTATTTAAAAATGTTTTTTGATTTACAGGTGATAAAATAAATTTTATTTCATTTTTTTTCAAAAATATGTGCATTTCATTATCTAATAGATGCCATAAAATATAATAAATAAAGCTGTCAGAAATTTATTCCATAATAATTTTAAACTTACAGTACACATCCATACAAAATTACACCTCTGAATTTCAATGAATGACTATTAATTAAATTATAAATGTTCAGAAAATACATTTAAAAATTAAGTGTACATATTTCGAGAGCTGTCAAAATACGTTAGATGTGTTGCAGCTGTCTTAGTACTTTACGGATTGAGAACAAAAAATAGTTTAGGAATAGTAAAAAAAATTAATAACAAAAATATTCCAACTTTAAAAACAATTTAATTGTGAAATTTTTTGTAAATAACTCATAAAATTATCATTAAACTTATTATTTATTAAAGCAGAAACTAAATAAATTAACATATTTTAAACCACATTTCTTAAAAAGCTTTTATAATACAATGGCATTAAGCAGGATAAATGTTATTTACATTTTAGTCTGGGAAGGGGTCTGATGGCCCAGTGGCTAGCGCTCTGGCACTCAGTGTCACAGATTTCAAATTTGAGTCCGCGGCACCATGGATGATTGTAGTGGTTCAGAATCCACTTTAAACCGCAGACTGTAAGAGCTTTGGGCATAGGGCTGACAACCCTTCCTCGTAAAATGTCAGCGGAGGAGAGTCAGACCTCTACCTACGGGTGCTCCATCAAGATAGAAACTGCCTACCTCCAAATTAGAATTCAAGAGTTCTTGGATTTGGTCTAGATGTTGCTGTCTACCAAGTGGGATAAGAAACAAACAAACATTTTAGTCAGTAAAATGAAAGAAAAATTAACAATTAACATTGGCTCATATTAGCTCTATATACACTATACACAGTCTTTTTTTATTTTGCTTTAACAGAGGGAGGCGTACTGTTGGGTGTGTTGAACATCATCTGTTAATACGAGTCACCTGAATGGATCATAAGTAATTCTTCTGCCCTCCCATAACCCTCTGTTGAAACGTCTTATTTTGAATGCCAAGTTTGCAGTTTCAGAGTAAAGAGTTTCAGTGATACCAAGATAGGATATGATATTGCACATTCATTTAAAAGCGTGTCTACATTCACAAATTCCACCCACATAAAAATACTCTTGAATGAGTTCAAATATAAAAAATGGTAAACAAAGATATTTGATGCGAGAAATATAGAAAAATAGAGTCTTCTTCTTCAATGACACAACATCCACATGGTGGGAAAAGGCCGTCTGCCTACTGATAGATTCTGAAACATGAGATATTTTCTTTTTCCGGCGTAGGGTTGCCAGCGCTATCGCTAAAGGCTCGTTCCTACCGAGGCGAAAAAGCGTTGAAGATTCACGCGGCAGGCAAGAAAATATTTTCGACCCCTTTGTTTTAACTTGTAATTATCCTATTGTGTGTGGGCAGGGTATATTTCCTTTTTTTTTTGTATGAATCCAGGAATGGTAGATAACGCCACCTCCCGTTCCCACGGTGAGGTCCAAAAGGAAACCGGTCGGTTTGGTGAGGGTGATAGAAGACCCCTTTTGAGTTTTGCGGACAGAAAGGAAGACCCCCGTTGAGAGAGAAGGAGAGAGAAACAAGCTGGAACAGTGCGTGACACTGGTACACTAATTTTTGCTGCGAGAGAGACTACATGGATAATCTGGATTAATCAACTGTTTGCTGCGATCACCCTTTTTTAAAGGTTTTGAGGCTACTGGTTTATACCTTACCTACACACAGATATGAGTATTTCGTTTGAGGTATGCCCAATATTATGATTATTTCTCAATAAACATTTTTTATTTATTCTGTTTTAAGTGCCAATATAAAATCCTGTAAAAATCCTAAATTTAAGTGTAATTGTATATATTAGTATTCATTAAAAGTAAAAGTAAATTAGTTGTTTGTTTTAGTATTAATTTTCGTATTTATTTTAATTGTTTTTTAGTAATGTTATTTTATTTGGCCGTCCTGCGAGTATACGTAGACTAACGGCATCATTTCTATGTCGGTTCTAACACCCTTCACAGCGAAACGTCAGAAATAGCATTACGCCTAGTGAAGTTCCGCTTCGAGTTGAAAGTTGGTCAACTTGAAGCGATGAATTTCAAACCGGCTTCAGGCGAACGTGGTGAGGCTAGTGATTGGTCAAAGCTTCAAGTTCAAACGCCTCACGCCTCGGTGGGAGCGAGCCTTAACAGTTATATTAGACCGGGACCTACGGTTTAAAGTGGATTTAGAACCACTACAAACGTCCATGGCACCTCCGGCACTCGAGACCGAAACCTGTGGCACAGAACACCAGCGCGTTAGTCACTCCGCCATCAGGTACCGAAAAATATCATATGCAAATTGTAAATGTTCATTGAATTAGTAATTTCTAATATCATATAATTTTTAAATATTAAATCAATTTTTAAATTTTATTTTTATACTGTATTAGAAAAAAAAAAAAACACGATAATTTTTTTTTCTTTTAAGAAGATATTTTATACTTATCTTTGTCCGTTATTTCAGATGAATAAGTTTTCATATCATTTTAAACAAATTTTTCAATTTGTCCTCTAAATGATGCTTACAACTTACAATTAATATTTTATCTTAAATTTTTTTTTTTTCCAGTTTAGTAAAGAAAGAAAGAAACCCATTACGAAGCCCACAACACGATGAATTTGGTTACAATTATGCAAAGCATAACGGTTTCGGTGCGGTAGGTAAACTATTATTAGAACTAAACGTGTTTTATAAGTGACATGATTGAAAGAGAAGAAAATGCGTATTAGCATTAAATTTAAAAATATAGAAGGATAAGTATTTTAAATATTATAAATGTGCTAAGCATTTACACTGTAGTGTTGTGGATTGGAGCAACTCGATTGTAACTGGGTGTGGTTGGATTGAGTCTTGAGACACAGGTTTGAAAACTCGCAGCTTTATTTACACACAAACACTATATACAGTGGGTAAAAAAGTATTGGCAATTGCCTTAATTCATTCATATTGACAAATAAATAAAATGTTATACAATTTTAGCTGTCGTAATTAAATACAAGACATCTTAGATATATAAAAATAGTACAAATTTTATTTTAATTTGCATTTCCTACGATGTTTTCTTTCAAAAACGAAAATTTGCATGTCAAAAAAGTATTGGCAAAGTTTTAACTGCTATGCAAATTTTGTTACATTGAAGTCACGTGTTTCGACTGATAAGAAACTCTACCGGTATAAAGTCCGCAAAACTACTCCAAAAGTGTCTATGCAATATTTTGCGATTACTGCAGTAAAATGACTTCGAAATCGAAGGTGTTGGACGTTAGTGTTAAAAACACGATTATCAGGCTCAGAAATGAGGTTTAACTTATCATGCTATAGGAGTGCAGTTCAATATAAGTTTATTTACTGTCAAAAGTGTTGTAAAAGTTCAAGGAAACAGGACCAACGGAAAATGACTAGAAGTGGACGACCTCGAATATTTTCTACAAGAGAAGAACGTGTCATTATTAACAAGGTTAAGAAAAACCCCTAAAATAAGTGCACCCCAGATAGCTAGAGATGTTGCTTTCCCTTCGCAAAAGACTTTCAGCGTACAGACTGTACGGAATGTTTTTACACGAGAGAAGTTATTATGGAAGGGCAGCTGGAAAGAAACCATTCATCTCGGAAATAAATAGGAGAAAGAGGTTAGATTTCGCAAAATCCCACGTTGATTTATCTGAAGAGTTTTGGAACACAGTTATTTTTTCCGACGAATGCAAAGTTTAACATTTTAGGCAATGATGGACGACGATATGTGTGGAGGAGGCCAAATACTGAATTGGAAAAGCAACATTTAACTGCTACTGTAAAACATGATGGAGGCAGCGTCTTAGTTTGGGGCTGTATGGCAGCTAATGGAATTGGCAACTTGCATTTTATTGATGGTATTATGACAGCACGTACATACATTGACATTTTGCGCCATAACTTAAAAATCAGTGCCCAAATCTTGGCTTGGGAACATCATTCGTTTTTCAACAAGACAATGACCCCAAGCATACAGCGAATCTCACCCATGAATGGCTACTCTACAATGCTCCTCGCCAAGTAAAAACCCCACCTCAATCGCCTGACATCAATCCAATTGAAAATTTATGGCACCTGCTGGATCTAGAAATCAAGAAACATAAAATTTCAAGTAAAGACGACCTCAAACGTTTACTCTAGTAAGAGTGGCACAAAATTCCCAACAGTACAACAAAGACCTTAGTTTCCTCTATGAGAAATAGATTACAAGCTGTTATAGATGCAGAAGGTATGCATACAACATACTAAGCATATACTGATTTTGTTTTCGCTCATAATTTTGTCAATTTCCTAATTTTGCCAATACATTTTTTATCATGTAAAATTTGGATTTTCTCGTAGATTTTGACTAAAAAAATATTTAAATGAAAATTTCGTTATATTTGTTTGTCTTTTCTCCTTCTGTAATCGCTATGTTAAAATAAAATTTGAAAACATGCTTTGTTAGCAAATATGATCATTTATAGGCAAGTGCCAATGCTTTTTTTATCCACTGTACGTACAACAGTTGACACATTTAAAGACATATAATTATAGATTCGAGGAAAGATTCCACTTCGTAATCGAAAACAAGTAAGATAAAAAAATTTTTTTTTAAGACAATTCCTACTTTTTTTTTTTTTCACTGTATTGCTGCAAGTCCTTTTTATAAATGATTTTTATTCATTTTTTAAAGTTTATCTGGACCCATCTATTGGTAGATATATGCAACTTAAATCTAAAAAAAACTAAAATTAATTAATTAAATTTAATTATTGAATTAACGTTTGAAAAACTGTATTAACATAAAGCGCCATCCACTACAAGTTCAAAAAAAATGTATTTGAATTTGAGTGGATGAATAGAAAGTGTTTTATTAACGATTTAAAATTTGAACAATATATATAGAGGAAGAGTGTGAGCTAATAGAAGGCATTGAATAAAGATACTCAGATATGCACTGGATACGCGAAATATACTTCCTCTCCGGGTGAGAGTCTGTAGGGCAACTATTGCACAGTGTTGCGTTGAATATATTTCCTCTCGGGATGAGAAGTTATAAACTAAACGTTTCTGAACAGAATCGAGCGTTGCGCTGTTCTTTTTCTGCAGTGAAAGTCTCAAGGCCTACTGACCATTTCTCCTGAACGCCACAGGGGGACGCTCTTGCAGTGCATAGGAGGAAGCACTGTTACAACACTAATTAAGGAGTCAATATAATATAACTCCTGCCGTGTATGGTTGGTTGATGTTTTATGGTACAAGAATCAATGTTTGCCATGTGCACCGAACAATGAGTTATGCATTAAATCGAATTAATACTTATCCTAAAAGAGAAACCATAAAATACAGTAGTGTTTAAGCAATTATGTATAAAAGAAAGATAATAATATATAAATCCCAGATTGGATATCAGGATATTGGAAGGCGTCTATGGGCGGTTGATTTCTTTCTCAGGCATCTATCTATTACGACAAAATTAATCCCTGCCATTTAGTTAATCTTGTGAACAACTTTATCTCCATAATGATTAGGTTGTTTTAAAATTTTGACAGATACGTTTCTATACTACATTATGTAAACTCATTTTTTACCCATTATAGATCAGAAGTTTGCTGATAGGACTTACCAATAAATACAGACGCATATCTAGATTGAAATCGTTGAATGTACTGTTGAAACCAGACCCATCTATGCTGTCCACGTATGAGTTTGGGATTTTTCATAATTAAATTAATTTTATCATATCGGCTTTTAAGGTGTGAAATTTTGTAAAACTTATCATTAAATTATAGCATCCAAAACGTGTTTGATAGCTGCATTAGAAAAAAATCATTAAATTATGATCATTTTAACATTATGTTTTGATAATCTTCATAAGAGGTTTCAGACTTCTTTTTAGATTCCTTGGGGCTCATTTGAAGAGAAGAAAATCATCTCTGGCCTCTTTTGCAATGGAAAGAACCATTTATATATGACATGTTAATTTAACGGAAATTGTTAAAATCATTAACTAGATAATTTAACATTTTAGACAGGGGGTCTCCACACATTTCAGCACTTTTAAAATAATTAACTAGATAATTTAACATTTTAGACCAGGGGTCTGCACCCTTTCAGCCTTAGGACCATACTGTTTACTCCAGTAAGTACCAAGGGCCAAAACCGTTTTAATTTTTCTGCCATTATCTATAATTTCTGAGCTAGCTAACTACAAACTATTGTCAGTGAAAATCACAATTACATAAATATCATTAGTATTTTTTTGCAAGTGGATACCCCGCAGTTTCATTCCTAGCTAATTTAGCTTTTCCGTTCCTGAGGGATTTTCAGGATAAAAAAATATGTTTGATTCAGGATACATACATTCCAAACATCGATATACATACAAATGCGACACTCTTTACCCCAACATAACTACCGAGGATAACCGTGGGATGTTCACTAGTTTATATTGTTAATGGGGATTCATTTCGATTATTTTTTAGTTGTTATGCTTAAGTTAAGTTTTATGCATATTATGCTTGTCATTAAGCTTTACCTAGCAAGTCAATAAAACCTAGTTATTATCATTCTGTGTTTTTATCCAACTTATTACAGCAACAATAAGCTATTCACTGTCGGGACGGATTGATAGCACTGGCGGGCCGGATTTGGCCCGCGGGCCGTAGTTTGAGACCCCTGCTTTAGACATCCACCATGGCAAATTAGCAAAAATAGCACAATATAATAATCTTTGATTCCTTTTCATGCAGGGTTTCTAAAACCCCGAGTTTGTCAAAAAGGTATAATTTCTTATATAAAAATTTCTTAGAAAATAAATATATAACATGCATAATAATGAGATAAAATATTTCATTAATGTTTTAATAATAGATTTTTTTAAAGTAATTAAAATTACAAAAAATTATAAAATAAATATATTAAAATAGCAATGTTTTTTAAAAATTAACGATTTCATGTTAAAGCTCATTTTTAATAGTGCTCTTACCTGTTTCTATACATGCTACCTAACGTACCCTAACTATATGCTATCAAGCTGTGTTTATTTTTAAAAAATCAAAAATTGAAAATCTTCAATTTGGCAATAATAGCAATGTTTCTAAAAATAACGATTCCATGTTAAAGCTATCTTTAATAGTGCTCTACCTGTTGCTATACATGCTACCTAACCACCCTAACTATATGCTATCAAGCTGTGTTTAACTTTTTTTTTAAAATCTTCAAAAAATTGAAAATCTTCAATGCTTTGGCAATACCCCTATAGCAATGTTTCTAAAAATAACGATTCCATGTTAAAGCTCTCTTTAATAGTGCTCTACCTGTTGCTATACATGCTACCTAACCTACCCTAACTATATGCTATCAAGGTGTGTTTAACTTTTTTAAAATCAAAAATTGAAAATCTTCAATTTGGCAATAATAGCAATGTTTCTAAAAATAACGATTCCATGTTAAAGCTCATCTTTAATAGTGCTCTACCTGTTGCTATACATGCTACCTAACCTACCCTAACTATATGCTATCAAGCTGTGTTTTACTTTTTTTTAAAATCAAAATTGAAAATCTTCAATTTGGCAATAATAGCAATGTTTCTAAAAATAACGATTCCATGCTAAAGCTCATTTTTAATAGTGCTCTACCTGTTGCTATACATGCTACCTAACGTACCCTAACTATATGCTATCAAGGTGTGTTTAACTTTTTAAAATCAAAAATTGAAAATCTTCAATTTGGCAATAATAGCAATGTTTCTAAAAAATAACGATTCCATATTAAAGCTCATCTTTTAATAGTGCTCTACCTGTTGCTATACATGCTACCTAACCTACCCTAACTATATGCTATCAAGGTGTGTTTAACTTTTTTTTAAAATCAAAATTGAAAATCTTCAATTTGGCAATAATAGCAATGTTTCTAAAAATAACGATTCCATGTTAAAGCTCATCTTTAATAGTGCTCTACCTGTTGCTATACATGCTACCTAACCTACCCTAACTATATGCTATCAAGCTGTGTTTTACTTTTTTTTGGCAATAAAATCAAAAATTGAAAATCTTCAATTTGGCAATAATAGCAAATGTTTCTAAAATAACGATTCCATGTTAAAGCTCATCTTTAATAGTGCTCTACCTGTTGCTATACATGCTACCTAACGTACCCTAACTATATGCTATCAAGGTGTGTTTAACTTTTTTAAAATCAAAATTGAAAATCTTCAATTTGGCAATAATAGCAATGTTTCTAAAAATAACGATTCCATGTTAAAGCTCATCTTTAATAGTGCTCTACCTGTTGCTATACATGCTACCTAACCTACCCTAACTATATGCTATCAAGGTGTGTTTAACTTTTTAAAATAAAAATTGAAAATCTTCAATTTGGCAATAATAGCAATGTTTCTAAAAATAACGATTCCATGTTAAAGCTCATCTTTAATAGTGCTCTACCTGTTGCTATACATGCTACCTAACCTACCCTAACTATATGCTATCAAGCTGTGTTTAACTTTTTTTAAAATCAAAAATTGAAAATCTTCAATTTGGCAATAATAGCAATGTTTCTAAAAATAACGATTCCATGTTAAAGCTCATCTTTAATAGTGCTACCTGTTGCTATACATGCTACCTAACCTACCCTAACTATATGCTATCAAGCTGTGTTTTAACTTTTTTTAAAATCAAAAATTGAAAATCTTCAATTTGGCAATAATAGCAATGTTTCTAAAAAATAACGATTCCATGTTAAAGCTCATCTTTAATAGTGCTCTACCTGTTGCTATACATGCTACCTAACCTACCCTAACTATATGCTATCAAGGTGTGTTTAACTTTTTTTAAAATCAAAAATTGAAAATCTTCAATTTGGCAATAATAGCAATGTTTCTAAAAAATAACGATTCCATGTTAAAGCTCATCTTTAATAGTGCTCTACCTGTTGCTATACATGCTACCTAACCTACCCTAACTATATGCTATCAAGGTGTGTTTAACTTTTTTTAAAATCAAAAAATTGAAAATCTTCAATTTGGCAATAATAGCAATGTTTCTAAAAATAACGATTCCATGTTAAAGCTCATCTCTTTAATAGTGCTCTACCTGTTGCTATACATGCTACCTAACCTACCCTAACTATATGCTATCAAGCTGTGTTTTAACTTTTTTAAAATCAAAAATTGAAAATCTTCAATTTGGCAATAATAGCAATGTTTCTAAAAAAAAAAATAACGATTCCATGTTAAAGCTCATCTTTAATAGTGCTCTACCTGTTGCTATACATGCTACCTAACCTACCCTAACTATATGCTATCAAGGTGTGTTTAACTTTTTTAAAATCAAAAAATTGAAAATCTTCAATTTGGCAATAATAGCAATGTTTCTAAAAATAACGATTCCATGTTAAAGCTCATCTTTAATAGTGCTCTACCTGTTGCTATACATGCTACCTAACCTACCCTAACTATATGCTATCAAGGTGTGTTTAACTTTTTTAAAATCAAAAATTGAAAATCTTCAATTTGGCAATAATAGCAATGTTTCTAAAAATAACGATTCCATGTTAAAGCTCATCTTTAATAGTGCTCTACCTGTTGCTATACATGCTACCTAACCTACCCTAACTATATGCTATCAAGGTGTGTTTAACTTTTTTAAAATCAAAAATTGAAAATCTTCAATTTGGCAATAATAGCAATGTTTCTAAAAATAACGATTCCATGTTAAAGCTCATCTTTAATGTTGCTATACATGCTACCTAACCTACCCTAACTATATGCTATCAAGGTGTGTTTAACTTTTTTTTAAAAAAAAATTGAAAATCTTCAATTTGGCAATAATAGCAATGTTTCTAAAAATAACGATTCCATGTTAAAGCTCATCTTTAATAGTGCTCTACCTGTTGCTATACATGCTACCTAACCTACCCCTAACTATATGCTATCAAGCTGTGTTTTACTTTTTTTAAATCAAAAAATTGAAAATCTTCAATTTGGCAATAATAGCAATGTTTCTAAAAAATAACGATTCCATGTTAAAGCTCATCTTTAATAGTGCTCTACCTGTTGCTATACATGCTACCTAACGTACCCTAACTATATGCTATCAAGCTGTGTTTTAACTTTTTTAAAATCAAAAATTGAAAATCTTCAATTTGGCAATAATAGCAATGTTTCTAAAAATAACGATTCCATGTTAAAGCTCATCTTTAATAGTGCTCTACCTGTTGCTATACATGCTACCTAACCTACCCTAACTATATGCTATCAAGGTGTGTTTAACTTTTTTTTAAAATCAAAAATTGAAAATCTTCAATTTGGCAAATAATAGCAATGTTTCTAAAAAATAACGATTCCATGTTAAAGCTCATCTTTAATAGTGCTCTACCTGTTGCTATACATGCTACCTAACCTACCCTAACTATATGCTATCAAGGTGTGTTTAACTTTTTTAAAATAAAAATTGAAAATCTTCAATTTGGCAATAATAGCAATGTTTCTAAAAATAACGATTCCATGTTAAAGCTCATCTTTAATAGTGCTCTACCTGTTGCTATACATGCTACCTAACCTACCCTAACTATATGCTATCAAGCTGTGTTTTACTTTTTTTTAAATCAAAAATTGAAAATCTTCAATTTGGCAATAATAGCAATGTTTCTAAAAATAACGATTCCATGTTAAAGCTCATCTTTAATAGTGCTCTACCTGTTGCTATACATGCTACCTAACCTACCTAACTATATGCTATCAAGGTGTGTTTAACTTTTTTTAAAATCAAAAATTGAAAATCTTCAATTTGGCAATAATAGCAATGTTTCTAAAAATAACGATTCCATGTTAAAGCTCATCTTTAATAGTGCTCTACCTGTTGCTATACATGCTACCTAACCTACCCTAACTATATGCTATCAAGGTGTGTTTAACTTTTTTAAAATCAAAAATTGAAAATCTTCAATTTGGCAATAATAGCAATGTTTCTAAAAAATAACGATTCCATGTTAAAGCTCATCTTTAATAGTGCTCTACCTGTTGCTATACATGCTACCTAACCTACCCTAACTATATGCTATCAAGCTGTGTTTTACTTTTTTTTAAATCAAAAATTGAAAATCTTCAATTTGGCAATAATAGCAATGTTTCTAAAAATAACGATTCCATGTTAAAGCTCATCTTTAATAGTGCTCTACCTGTTGCTATACATGCTACCTAACCTACCCTAACTATATGCTATCAAGCTGTGTTTAACTTTTTTAAAATCAAAAATTGAAAATCTTCAATTTGGCAATAATAGCAATGTTTCTAAAAATAACGATTCCATTTAAAGCTAAATAGTGCTCTACCTGTTGCTATACATGCTACCTAACCTACCCTAACTATATGCTATCAAGCTGTGTTTAACTTTTTTTTAAAATAAAAAAATTGAAAATCTTCAATTTGGCAATAATAGCAATGTTTCTAAAAATAACGATTCCATGTTAAAGCTATCTTTAATAGTGCTCTCTACCTGTTGCTATACATGCTACCTAACCTACCCTAACTATATGCTATCAAGGTGTGTTTAACTTTTTTTAAAATCAAAAATTGAAAATCTTCAATTTGGCAATAATAGCAATGTTTCTAAAAAATAACGATTCCATGTTAAAGCTCATCTTTAAGTGCTCTACCTGTTGCTATACATGCTACCTAACCTACCCTAACTATATGCTATCAAGCTGTGTTTAACTTTTTTTAAAATCAAAAATTGAAAATCTTCAATTTGGCAATAATAGCAATGTTTCTAAAAATAACGATTCCATGTTAAAGCTCATCTTTACCTGTTGCTATACATGCTACCTAACCTACCCTAACTATATGCTATCAAGCTGTGTTTAATTTTTTTTTTAAATTAAAAATTGAAAATCTTCAATTGGGTATGTCTTAATACACTTTCCCATTGTATTTAATGTTTATTATGAAAACTGTTGATTGGCTTTTTCTAAATTAGATATCCAAAGACTGGTCTAACACTAAGCCGATCATCATGATTGAATGTGGAATCCACGCCAGAGAGTGGGCATCAGTCGAAGCATGTATTTATTTTATAAGTGTGGTAAGTTTGCATGACACTTTGTATTATTAATATATGAATATGTGTTTGATAAAATCATAAAAACAGATTTTATTATTTTAAATATTCAAAAACAGCATGCATAAAAACGGTTATTTAAGCGAGTTATTTTTAGATGACAGCATAAGAATTTCAAGCAGATTCATTATAATAAGTCAATGTATATAAAGGAAAGGAAAAGAAAAAAAAAACATACAAATTAAAAATATAGAGGGTGATGGACTTATTGAATCGCAATCAATCCATGGCGTGATTTCGAACTCAGCTTATGTAGTTATAGTTCGGTAAAATATATATTCATTAAATGTTTCGATTGGTACTGGGATCTATAGGAATAATTCAAAGAAGAAAGTGGTTGAAATTGTTATACAAGAAAGATTAATCGTTATAAAAAATAATCATGCGAGGTCCCGGTCTCATATGACTGTTGAGCGTCACAGAGCCCAATCAGACTTCTCACCCATATCATTCCCAGACTGTAAAGGGGCAACTCAGTTCTAGGAACAGTGATGCGATGTGGTGTAGTAGTAGTAATAGTCATATTGGATAAGTACCTACCGTTTAAAGTTGATTCCGAACCACTACAAATACCAATGGACCACCGGGGCTCAAACCCGAAACCTGTGTCATCGAAAGCCAGAGTGGCAGTTACTCAGCCATCAATACCCTTTAATATCTTTATCGACTGAAAATAATTATTTCTTTTGTTTTTGTTGAGCAATCGCAAAATTTTAAAAAAAAAAAAAAAATATTTATTAATATTTTAACAAATTTATAAATTATGCAAATATTTTTTTGAAAAGATGTACGTAATTAAATATTTTCAAATAAAAAAATATATTAGTAGCAAAACGTTCAGAAATCTAAATAAGTTGTATTAATTCATACTTATTATGCACATCAACAAATTCAGTATCATTATGCATATCAGCATACCTCATGATTTATTGCATGAAGTTTTGCAAAACATTTAAATGAAAACTTTAATCTTTATTTGTTTTCTTTTTAGCTCCTGAAACAGAAAACCGAAAATATAAAGAGAATTATGAATTCGTATGATTTCGTCATACTGCCGCTGTTAAATCCGGATGGATATGTTTACTCAATGTCAAAAGTAAGGATGCAACTTTTCCTAGAAATTTCTCTTAATTGAGCAATACTTGTTTTATGATTGAATATTGTTTAGTTATTGTCGATTTTTCGCACAAATTGAATCAATTTAAGCATTCCATGAAATTCAAAAAATTATGCAATGTTGTAATTACAAATTAAAATAAATTTATTTAAGCATTCGTGAGAATCAAGATAACCAGAATAAATAACGTTTTTTTTTTTTTTCTAATGCAGCTGGCAAACACTTAGACAGCTTGGTCTTGGATGCCTTAAGGCAAGCGCTGTACAGACATTACTCACTTTGCATTACCCAGGGGGCGCGTGTAACTTGAAGATAAGCCACGGACGATCTACTGCTCTACGATCTTATTAGACCGCGACCTACGGCTTAAAGTGGATTCCGAACCACTACAAACACCTATGGGCAAAGCCGGGATTTGAACCCGATACCTGTGGTACTGAACGCCAGAGCGCTAGCCATTCGGCCATCAGGCCCCCGGATAAATAATGTCTAAAATAAAAACACATGTGATATGTAAAGGATAATATTGTAATAGATCGTTTTAACCCAATTATTTGGAACTATTTTTAGAATTGTACTACTGTGGTCAAAAAGCAAAACCAATTTTCAATTTAAATTTCCCGGACATACAGTATTTCAATTTTTTTTTTTTTTTTTTTAGGTTGCTGGCACTGTCCTTGACATCTGTGTGAAATTTTTACATCAAAATATTCATTAGTGATTGAGTAACGCTTGATTAGAGATGTTAGATGTTAGAACTGATTCCGAGTTGATGTGAGATGCTAAAACTGATTCCGGCGACTTTTGAAATGTCTCTTCAATCAACTCAGAACGGTGTCCCCGGAGTGTTCTTTTAAGTTTAGAGAATAGCCAGAAATAGCACGATGATAAATTAGGTGAATACGGTGATTGTGGAACGATATGGGTTTCATTTTTGGCGAAAAGTCACGAAGAATCAATGCAGTGTGAGCTGACGCATTCAGTGTTTTGTCGGTACCAATCGAGATTTGATGCGTTTGAGGCACGGAATTGACCGATCCTTTTGAAATTCCAACAACATCGGCAAGGTCTCTAATTGTGAATCGACGGTTTGCAAGCAACAAATCTTTAATTTTTTGGACGTGAGTTTCGTCAATTGAGGTTGATGGTCGACCAGAAATGCAACATTCTATACGTTTCCGCAAACAGAATTTAATGGAAGTTCTTTGCTCAATTGATTCAGGCATTTCAAAAATCGCTGGAATCAGTTTTGGCGTCTAGCCAAAGCGTAACACAAACACTAATTTATATTTTGACGTCAAATTTCCCACAAATGTCAAAGACAGTTCCAGCAACCTAAAAGAAAAACAAATTGAAATTCCATAAGCCCCTGGAATTTTAAATAGAAAATTGGTCTTACTTTTTGAACATAGTAGTATATATATGCAATTATTTTTACATGAAATTATATAATGAGCGTATTATATATTAATGCAAATAATTTTTACGTGAAAAATATTGATGTTTCTATTTTTAATTTTTTCAGTCTCGATTTTGGAGAAAGAATCGACATTGTGATAAATCACATGAAATGTGCGACCTTGATTGCATTGGCGTTGACCTAAACAGAAATTTTGATATCAACTTCTGCCGTAAGATTCTTTTAATTATATGATTGTTATTAAACTAGGAACTAATTGCTTCATTGCTTACTTTAACAACTGCATACTAATAAATGATAATGAAGTGTGAATATTAAATGATAATCTGCACTCTATAGCACTTTCTAAATATAGTATATAATTTTTTTTTTTTACTAGTATACCTTTACCAAATATGATATTTGATCCATTTAAATGTGTTCGAATTCTCCATTTTTTTGTAAGTATTTAAAATTTAATTAAATTAATGAATACAAAAGATTTCTAAAAATCTCATATCTTTTAAAGAAATTTATAGTGGTGATTTGATTAAACAAAAAATTTTGATTAAAAGAGTACAAAAAAATAGCAAAACACATTTATTAAATTCATATTCAATAAATTTTTAAAAATATTTTTCTTTCAAAAAAAAAAAAAAAAAAAAAAAGATGAAATAATTTTATTTGCCTTTTTTTTTGCAAATGCGAATCATTTTGTCGCAATAGTACTTTTGATAACAATCGCTGTCACGGTTGTTATATGTGATTTATATATAAATTTAAATTGTGATTCTTACTAGTATTTAAATATATTAAATGAGAATGAACACTATTTTACATGTATTTCACTATATTTCATTAGATAAATTTTTTTTTCACGTACAATACTACAATACACACTGCTACAATAGAATTTTCTTTAACCGTAATCGCAAAGGCATTATGTTGACCCGACTGATAACCCAGTGGTAACGTGTGCAGCTAGTATGAGAGAGAGTTCAGGTTTAAATTGCTGTGTGGTCACAACGATTCAAGCGGAAATTCAGAAACGGATGATCAATTCAGAAGCGAGGAGCCTCAATGGCGACACGTTTAAATAATGTCGCATAGATAGTCGGGCTGCATGTTGAGAATTTTCCAAGTTTTCTGTCACATAACACGCAAATGCGAGGCAGCTACATTTAACAGTTATTCCTGAAGACAATGTCCTCCTTTCATCTTCCATCAGTAGGCTGTTCGTGGCAAATATAAGTAGAAACTGATACTAAAAAATATGCATTTCGTTATAGCGTAAAAAATAGGTGTTATAAAAATAGCGTTCGTCTTTCATACAGAAAAGAAAGGGAGTTCGAACTTCATTCTTTGGACAATAACTTTTCCTGTTGAAGTTTAGTTTTTTTTAATCAGTTACTTCCTATTACATATAATTTAATGCGAATGAATAAATGGAGAGAGGAGGCTATCTTCTGGGAAGACTTTCTGCCATACATTCATGCATCGTATAAAAGGAACAAGAATTTCCACCGTGACAGAACGATGCGAGACTCTCATTGCGATGGTTCTCGTCGTTTCTGAAAACATTAACTGCCATAGATCTTGCAGATAGATTCAACATTTGTATTGTTGTACATTACTTACTTTACACGACATACTTTTTAATCGCACAAAAATTTTACAAACTTTCAAGAGGGCACTCAGATGACTCAAATAGCAATAGAGGTTTGAAAAGGATTTCCTAAGGTGAAAATGTAAACAAAAAAATTATAAATTACCATAAATAAAACGGACACAATGCTAATGAAGATGTTTCAAAGTACTTCTACATGGTCGTCAGTAACAGGTGCGTGGCTCATCCAATCCATTTCGTATCTCCGTGAGCCAGATACATACCATACATGCTCAATGTGGCAAGTCCAAAGCACTCCATAGTCCCATGAGTCACATGCATATTCTGCGTATATATGATCAGCCAGCTCACTACTGCTCCTTCAGTGTTCAAACCAAGTGTCCAAGCGAAGATGTTTCAAAATACATCAACAAAAGTAAGTTGGTCATCAGTAACAAAGTCAAAGTGTGGCTCGTCCAACACATTTAGTATCCCCGGAAACCAGATACATATTCCCCTTACGTGTAATTAGCCATCCTACTATAGCTGCTTCATTGTGGGGATGTTTCAAGATGTTTTAAAGTACATCAACAAAAGTAACATGATCACTAGTAACAAAGGTGTGACTCTTCCAATACATTTTGTCTCCCCGTGAGCCCGATGCATATTCCCCTTACGTATAACCAGCCATCCTACTACAGCTGCTTCAGTGTGTGGTCCAAGCGTTCAAATGAAGATGTTTCGAAGTACACCAACATAAGTAACTTGGCCACCAGTAATAAAGGTGTGGGGCTCGTCCAATACATTTCATATCCTCGTAACCCGGATACATGGTCCGCACTCATATGATTAGGCTCTCAATTATCGCTGTTTCAGTGCGTGGTCCAAGTGTTCAAAGAGGCTGTGGTAAAGAGCGTGTTCAATCAGATAACGTTGCGTGTACATGCGCTGTGTGGCACGATGTGGCGATGCACTTCGCAGCCCCATGAGCCATATGGATATTCCCCGTACATATGATCAGCCATCCTACTATAGCTGTTTCAGTGTATGGCCCAAGCGTTCAAAGAGGTTGTGGCAAGGAGTATATCTCATCAGATAACGTTACGTATACAAGCACTGTGTGGCTCGTCTAATGCACTTTGCAGCTCCGTGAACCAGATGAATATCCCCCATACTATCGCAGCTTCAATGTGTGAAATGAAGAATGTCAGCGAGAAAGCTCGCACCTTACTAGCTCGTGCAATGCCATCTAGCAGGTATGGAATCATTTCTGGCCCTATGTTATTTCGAGTCATCTAGATGTACCCTAACCGTTCTATGATTTCATGAAATGAACGAATTTTAAATGAAATAAATTTTGAGCCAATTTTAAAAGCTTATGAATGTAAAAAAATTAAGTGTTCGCATAATTGTAATGATTTGTTTTTAATTATAACTTTTCAGAGGATCAATCGCCGCATTGTGCGGCTACTTATTGTGGTAGTAAGCCATTTTCTGAGAAGGAAACTCAGGCTGTAAGAAATATCCTAAAAGGTTGCAACGTCGGCTATTCGCTTTCTTTGACTTTCATTCTTATGGAGCAATGTGGATGTTTCCATATGCTAAAAGCATGGAAATTCCCAGAAATTATGAAGAAATGGTAAGTTGAATTCCATACAATTCATTCGATTTCTTTTTATTTCCTTTTAGTGAACTGTTTAAACAATCTGAAAAAGGGCACAAGGAAATATAGAACTTATTTCACAAAACATTATTCCAGCCGCATTTATGCAAATTAATCTAAACGTATTAAGTCTAATGTTACTTTCATGTAGGAAAATCCTTTTTAATGGTTCTAATATTTTGTATTTTGCTGGAACAGTGGTTTTCATCTAGCCCTTCCGAACTTGGATGATAAAAAAAAATCTGTTCATTATTTTTAGCTTTTAATTAAATTAAAAATTTATTTTTCCTATAAAAGAATATATCACAGTAAAATCTTTAATCACGACATAATACATAGCATTTCACACAACCGTTACTACATATATGGGATAATGGCTTATTTACGATCATATTTAGAAATTTTCCAATTTTTAATAACAGTTGGTCGACGCTAGACCACAGTTTTGACTATAGACCACGTGATGCAATTAGTAAATCCTTTGATAATTCTTAAACTCAATTCAACTTCTGTTTCCTTTAGCTATTCAATTGTAATTGACAAGTGATTACATTATTTATTATTGTAAATGACATTATTTATTATTGTAAATCGGACATCAAAGGGCAATTAATCAACGATTTACCTAATTATTGCACACATATTAATTTTTTGACTTATTTAATTATTAATCATATTTTAATAGAACCGATTTAATTCGGTTTTATTTTAAACATTTAAAAAAATTGATTTTAAGAAAGGGTCCTTAAAATGATAAATAACCATGTAACTAGTGTACTGTCGTAAAATACAATGAACTTAGAAAGCTAGTGGCTTTTGGATTCAAGGTACATTATCATTATCATCATCATAACCACACTTTAATTTGAAATTTACTTGTCCGTGAGAAATACCAATTTGAAAATGATTAGCTATCATATTTTACCTCGATATTTGTAACAAATTATAAGATACTGATTGAAATGTTTTTTTGAGGTTTGAGTATTTATTATTTTCATTGGGACCATTCGCTTTTGGAGCATAATCTATGTTTCATTATCTAAAACAATTTCTAAATACATTTCAAAGCTTAAGCTTTATAATAATTAATGTTCCTCCAAGGGTTCTTAAAAGTCATTTTTTGCAAATAATTTTAGTTATTTAAAATGCTTTAGTATATATCTACTTTCCCTCCCCTTCCCCCTTTTTCGCTTCATTGCTTCACCCTTTAGTTGTGATTCGCAGTAATTAGAATGAATTTTCTTGAAAACATTACCTAATTAATAATTATTAATTAGATAATAATTTACTTTATTAATTAAATTGAAATATAGTTGATTTCAATCTTCTACTGAATACACTGTATAATCAGCGCATTATTTTTTTGATTGCACTCTATAATTACCATTTGGTGGCCAGACCCTTCAATTGTGAATCGCAGTCATTAGAATGAAGTGTTCTTGCAAACATTACCTAATTCAACTATATTTCAATTTTCTACTGAAAAAGCTGTATTATTAGCACATTATTCTACTGAATGCACAGTATAATTAGCACTTAGAGGTCACACTTTTAGTTGTGAATCGTAGTAATTGGAATGAAGTTTTCTTGCAAACATTACCTAATTCAACTATATTTCAATCTTCTACTGAATACACTGTATAATTAGCGCATTATCCTAGAACAAAGTATTCCTCACAACAAATTATGAAAATAAATTAAAATTAATTAAGAAAACTATAAATTGATTACATCTGAGAAATTATTAACGTATTCATAAAAAAAAAATACTGTTGCTCTAAGATCTGCTGTGGGTAAATCTGGTAGTTAATTTTAATAATGGACGATCACAGCGACATTTGGTAACATAAGTACACAAGGCTTTGCAGAACTATGACTCATTGCAATAATGTTACTGTTGCAACTTTGGGACTCATTGCAATAATTTCATTATGGAAATGAGGCGACTTGTTGCAATGGTGTTTATTACGATGAGATGACTCATTGTTAAATTTTATTATAGTAATGAAATGACTAGGTCATCATAGTTTGGCAAATCTGTATGCATAGTGGTATTCTGCGAGATTCTTAATGGATGAACTCTCAATGATTATTTATCGTAGTTGCGGGTTTCTATTTTAATATCATTTGAATTATACCTTACTTTTTTAGAAAAGATTGTCTGAGATTGCAGTCGAAGCGATAAAGAAAGTCAATGGCTCGGAATATAGGGTTGGCCCTGCTGCACGGGTGGTTTGTAAGTAGTATTACAAATATTTCTTGTCGATAACTAATTGTTTATTTTCAGTTAATTGATGTTAGTAATTGTTTATGGCTTAAATTGCTCATTTGATTTATTCTATAAACTACTTTTATTTTACAAAAATTTGCCGCTATACAAAACGAAACACTCACTCCGAATTGACAACACAATTGGGAATTGAGTACATTTGGCATTCATTGTATTGTACACGTCAGTATATACTCACGCCGAATTGGCAACACATTTGGGAATTGAGTACATTTCGTATTGTACTCATTGTATTGTATACATTAAAATTGTATACATTGTATAGTATTCATTAGTACATTTGTACTGTATACATTAAAATTGTATACATTGTATAGTATTCATTAGTACATATTGTACTGTATACATTAAAATTGTATACATTGTATAGTACTTTGGTACATATTGTACTGTATACATTAAAATTGTATACATTGTATAGTATTCATTAGTACATATTGTACTGTATACATTAAAATTGTATACATTGTTTAGTATTCATTAGTACATATTGTACTGTATACATTAAAATTGTATACATTGTATAGTATTCATTAGTACATATTGTATTGTATACATTAAAAATTGTATACATTGTATAGTATTCATTAGTACATATTGTACTGTATACATTAAAATTGTATACATTGTATAGTATTCATTAGTACATATTGTACTGTATACATTAAAATTGTATACATTGTATAGTACTCATTGGTACATATTGTACTGTATACATTAAAATTGTATACATTGTATAGTATTCATTAGTACATATTGTACTGTATACATTAAAATTGTATACATTGTATAGTATTCATTAGTACATATTGTATTGTATACATTGTATAGTATTCATTAGTACATATTGTATTGTATACATTGTATAGTATTCATTAGTACATATTGTACTGTATACATTAAAATTGTATACATTGTATAGTATTCATTAGTACATATTGTACTGTATACATTAAAATTGTATACATTGTATAGTATTCATTAGTACATATTGCATTGTATACATTAAAATTGTATACATTGTATAGTATTCATTAGTACATATTGTATTGTATACATTAAAAGTATTGCGTACATTAGTATATTAGTTGTATTGCACACATTGAGTACATTTGGTAACACATTCAGCTAAGATAGTTAATGACAGATTCAGCTACTTTGATGATAAATTTAAGAAGTGTTTTGTAGAACGACGATAGATTTGGTGAAGTGTCTATAAATGGTTGGGAGAGAAACTTGAGATTATTATTAAATTAACAAGACAATATTTTAGACGATTATTTTGCAATTCAATGACTATTAAAAACTAAGAAACTTCCTAAAACTATAATACACTGTGTCCAAAAAGTAAGACTAAATGGTGAAAAATATTCATTTATACAATATATATATACGCTACTGTGTCCAAAAAGTAAGACCAATTTTTAATTTAAAACTTATGGGAAATTATTCCGGGGCTTATGGAATTTCAATGTTTTTTCTTTTTTTTAGGTTGCTGGCACTGTCTTTACATCTGTGTGAAATTTGACGTCAAAATATTCATTAGTGTTTGAGTTACGCTTGGCTTTGTGAGACGCTAAAACTGATTTCGGCAATTTTTGAAATGTCGGAATTAATTGTGCAAAGAAATTGAATTAAATTTGTTTGCGGAAACGTATAGAATGTTGCAGAAGGCATTCGGTGAGCATTCCTATATCGGAAAGAAATGTTTAGAACTGGTATAAACAGTTCAAAGACGGCAGAGAACGCGTTGAAAACGAAGTGGCTTTTTGGCATGCATTGAGGATTGGAAAAAAAGTTGGCATGAGTGCATTGTGTCCGGAGGGGATTACTTACAAGGCGATGAAATAAATTTGAAAGAATAAATAAACAGTTTTTGAAAAAAAAATAATTGATCTTACTTTTTGGGCACAGTTCAGTAGTTCCTATAAAAATACTTGAGCATCTTTAATCATACGTAGTTGAGTTTCGTCTTTCTTATCATGAATTTGGCATTTTTATTTCTACAATCCTTTTTAAAAGAAAATATTTTGTTGTTATTGTTGTTGACTTTTAAAAAATGTTTTAAAATAAACAGTATTCGACATAACAATAAAGGAGTTACATTCATTCAAGGACTATTTAATCAAGGAGCAATTGGGCTTTTAATATTATGCCATTCAAAATAATGAAGATTATAAATTTATTTACATGAATCTTGTTTACAGTAATTGATTCAATTAACAACAATTGATTTTTCCTAAAAGAAATTTTGATAATGATTCGCAGATACATTTGAATTAAATTTGCTTACAAATAATACTTTAAAGAAATGATAATTTGACACAAGGGGCGCGAATTGATGGCCAATTGGCTAACGCTCTGGCCTTTGGCACCGCAAATTTCAGGTTCGAATCTAGGCGGTAGCATGGATGCTTGTTAGTCGTTTGGAAACCACGTTAAACTGTAGATCCTGGTCTATTTAACCTAAAATGTGAAAAAAAAAATTGCCGTAGAGAGACAAACTCTACTAGAAGCAACATTAGGCAGGTGGAGAATATCTACAAATTAATCCGATTCCTTCCAAACATGTTTCAGCCTTTATATACGAATAATTATAATTACTAACTGCGAAATTGTTAAATGTCTTAAAATTGGTGAATCAATCAATGAGTTATTGAAGGTTATATATTATCACACACAAAAAAATTTCTGTGGCTTAATATCTAATTATTCAACTCATGGCATTCAAAAATATTGATAGCCATTTTATTGAAGTTAGGCTTAATGTTCTAGGTCAGGTTTAATGTCAGAATACGACTTTTCATTAAATTTTATTATTTCTTATACAAATGAAACTTCAGTTGAAACTTTGTGTTGCTGTGCATTGCACGCCCGAGAAGCATCACTTTGGTGTCTTCTTTCAAGTTTTAAGGGGTGTCGAAATTGCAATAGTTGCATTTGGTGACAAAATTGCATTCTGTATTATAAAGTTATGTAAATGGTAGAAGAGATAGAAAACAATTACCAACAAAAATGTTACTACTAAAGTTAATAAATAACGATATGACATGCGTGGGTTGCTCTAGTTTGTCTAAGTGAGGCTAGATTTCATGACAGCTATATGCAAACATCTATAGCTACATGCTATCATGAATCAGAAATACAAAAGAAAAGCTAAAACAGGTTTTGGATATAAAATCTTATCCTATTCTTGGTTATTTGATATGAGCGATGAACCTTATCATAAAATTATTCATTAATTAATTTTCTACTAAAAATTACATAATTTTGTAAGTGTGTGTGTATACTAACCTTTTTGTATTATTTAGCGACAGAAGTTCTGCACGACACCACATTTCTGTGCTTCACCATTAATCCTCTTTGGAATCAGTTAATGTCCACTAATTATCTGAAAATGTTTTTATTTGTATTATCTTTTCTTTTTTTTTCTGATTTCTTCTCAAGAGTAATTGAGATAAAGCAGTTAAAGCGAGCATAAATCTCAAAGTCAATTCAAATCAAGTCAAGTCAAATAATTCTTGAGATTCTTGGCAACATGGCATGAAATTGAGTACAGCAAGAGATTAACGAAAACCTAATATGAAAATTTTTTTTTAGTTTCCATCTTCTTTCATGATTTTGCATTGCGTTTATTAGTTATCGGGCGTTCTGTATTTTATGGGTTTTTTCTTATTTGTTTAGATACAGCCTCTGGTTCATCCATGGATTACGCTTTTGATGTAATAAATGTCAAGTATGCATTCGCTGTTGAACTGCGGGAAGCCAACATAAATCCACTCGGCTTCATCATGCACGAGGAGGAAATCCAACCACTGCTTGAAGAAACTTGGACGGGCTTGGAGGCCTGCATACTGGCCATGAATCCTTACAAATAATAATTGCTAACAATATTTGTTTCATTATTCTGTTTACCTGTCACTCCATTCCTAAATACCTGAGAATATTTTTCCCGAATAGCAATGAGAAATTTAAATATTGTTTGTTGGCAATTTTTCTTCAGCATGAATAAACAGTCATTAGTAATGTAATGTGTTTCAATGTCCTGTTTATGTGTCGTTCATAAATTGAATCATTCTTGTCAAATTTTCATTCTCATCAAAATCATTCATTATTTCAAAATCATACTCGGATCCGGTTGATTATCATCACTTCACTAAAGTGTGCAAAAAATGACAGTAGAGAGACAAAATACACAAACCAAACCACATCCATTTACATTTTTATAATAAACTGATTAAATTTGCATCTATAATTCTTTTCGAAATAGCAGAACTTAAATTTCAAATTAAGTTTCCAGCTGATCCCAGCAACCAGTTCAGGCTTGTTCACGCAAATTCGGCTATAAGCTTGCATATTTACATAATTGCACTAAACATTTTTAGTATGTTAAAGGATTGGCGAGTCGTGGATTACTTATGGGTAGACTACATGTGCTCTCGAACTGCATGTTAGACATGCCTATATAGATGAACAGTAAAATTAAAAGTTCCGTACGAAGGCGAAATGCGTTAAAAACATCGGTTAATCAAAAAGACATGCAATTTTTTAGTTAATATGCACTTCAGTACTGGATTTTGTTGGATTTGAAAAAAAAAAATTCTAAATCTTGACAATAGAAGGAAGATCGTAAAATAGGACATTTATATCATGATTTACAGTTGAAAATTCTCATTATGTCCATCACAATATTCTAATGTAGGAAATCGCTGTATTATGAGCATTGCAACATGGAATAACACATAAACGGGAATGACTGCTTCAACACTTCAACAGATCTGTCTTGGAATTCCCTAGTTCACTTTCGTTATCTAGCTCGATTGGAATATTTTCAAGTAGGATTATGTGAAACATTATTTTTATCAAGTGCTTTATACTAATTTGCCAAAACTGAAACATTGTGTCACGGTTGATATCAACTCATTCACCTGAGAAAACATCATCGTGGTTTTCAAATACATTGCATGAAATCACATATAGCTTAAAAGTACTACGAGTCGTATAGGAGAAAACCACGAAGACTCTCATTAGCCAACCTGGTCGACTATAGGACGACAGCACCATCGTCTATACAATACACGCTGGCAATGAATTAGAATCTAAGATCTCTTGCAAGCGTTACTATATGGCCGCGAGTAGGGCATTAGATGATATTGAAGACTGTATCGAAGGTTTGGTTTGTTGCTCTGTGATCATTTTTTTTCACATTTTAACAGTTTACAGGGACCTACAGTTTAACGTGGGTTCCAAACCGCTAATAAACATCCATGCTACATCCCGAATTCGAACCTGAAGCCTGGGGTACCAAAGATCAGAGGGCTAGCCAATTGACCATCAGGTCTCTAACTGCATCGAAGAGATTGCAAATACATTAAAGTGATTGTAGATTGCTATAATCGAAGATGAGTGACAAAGTTAAATTGTGTAACCACATTTTCGAGATTAAATCAAAAGATCTTTCAAAAATTAGTATATAGATTGTCACAGTTAACAAAAATTTCAAGGCCAATATTTTAATAAGAATGACAGTTATTCGCAATTCAGCACGTGGCAGGAAACATAAAGCATGTGAGTGAATCATTTGACGTCGTTTCTATTCCGGTGGCATTGGCTTTTCGTACGCAGGCAAATACCTTGTCGTTTCGTGTCTAAAAATAGGTTTCCGATTTAAATAGGAGACTACTTTCTACTGCAGAAGCTTACCTTTTTGCGGATATGGAAATCGAATCTTGCGGATGTAAGATTCGAGAAGTAATATCCTTTTTTGTAAAGTAATATCCTTTTTCCGATTAACACTATCCAGTTCAATGGCATGATGTTTCAATTTCCTTTGTCCATAACAATTACATTGTAATAAACCACAGATACAGGTGTAGTAAAATTGGCGTAACATTGATCAATTGTCGAGAAGTTAATAATTGATCACAATATATTTAAAATAGAAAAGAAATTTAAAAAAAAAATAATTAGCAATTAAAAAACATAAAATTTTCAAAATTAAAATAAAACAAAATAGTCTTTTTAGTATTTTAATGCGGAAAGTAGTAATTTATGTCCTGAATAGCCTGATTCTCGTAATCACAAAGGCTATTAAAGAATTTATGAGAAACGTATTTAAGGAAACGATTAAGTTCAGGAAGGTTGAAAGCTTTGTGAATTCTACATTTTCCATGTATCACTTAGCATTTGCAATTTTGGATGAGTCATGATTTTTTAAAATTAAAGCTGGTTTATTTAGATTTTTTTTTTTTTTAATTTTTCTCAAGCTATTCTTATTGGTATATTTAAATTATTTTTTCGTGTTTTTTTTTTTTTTTTAATCGTTTAGAATTCTATAGTTTTTTTTTTTTTTTTTTTTTTTATTTAATCTGTTTTCTTTTTTAGTTTTGAACGATAACTGATAAACATAATTTATTGGAATATAATTTGATGATATTTTTTTTTTTCTTTATCTGATTGAAAATGTTGTCTGCAAACTGTAAATCAAACTTAAATCGGGTTTTTAAATCACCAATAAATGCATTATTCATTAATCCATTAAAACCAGTTTTTTAAAAAAATTGACTGGATACTGATCTCATTATTTGGAATGTAGCGTCAATCAGAATAGCTGATCTAATGCCACTTTATGTGAATTACCCAGTCTTAAATTTGGTGATATATTTATTCGTTTTGTGGTAGATTTTAGACGGATTCTTCCAATTATAAGCAACTGAAAAGAGCCAAATGGATAACGGACTATCAACAATTCGCGTTTCTTATATATGCCTTAATTTATCATTTATATATGCTTTAATTTATCCTCATATCATTTTGTATGGCTTATGAGCAAACGCAAAGCTGACGCAGCACCTTTTCGAACAACTTTAGATATTTTGTTTAGTATTATCACAATAACACCAAAATGCTGAGTTTAAACTATAGTATGACATTTTGAAATTTTCACGATTTAAAACCACCCTTTTCTCGTATTTTCATGTTATGTTTGAGAAATTCTAAACAATTCCCACTGAGGCAATACAACAGAATCAAACATACACTGTAATACTCAATTGAGAATATCAGAAATTTTTGTTTAGTCACAACATTTCTTTTTCTAATTTTTGGCAATCAAGAAGCAAAAGTTGTCAAATTGTAAGATGCAAATTCTTAGCATAATTTGCAAAAGTGATGTGGATTTTGATTTTGATTTGAAATTTCTACATGATTCATAATGCTAATATAGAAATTCCAAGATTTTTAATCACATACATTTATTCATTTAAAATAATGTTTAACAATAATGAATAAATAAGCCATGTGCGTACAATTTTTTCTTTTATGACTGTTTCATTAAAAAAAAATTAGTTTTCAACTTTTCACTCTTTTATGTGATCGATAACGTCTTGAAGACGGATAAAAATACATGTAAATGAGGTTTAAAACCATGGACAACATAATGTATCCAAAGATCAAATAAAGGATGTAGGCCAAATTGCCTTTGATCTTATTTTCTGCAATGTCATCTCGAAGTTCATAGCAACCTGGACCTATCGACACAAGCATCAAATAGTTGAAGTACAAAATATCTGTTATTTCCAAATCTTCAATTAAAGAGAATAGAACAGATCCAAATACGAAATATGCAATAAAAAATATCATGGCAAACACAATTGAGACAGCATGATCCAGATCATTGAGTTTCCTGTCGATTAACGCATAGTTCCTCTTTTGCAATGGCTTCTTCAATCCCAGAACTGGTATCAGAGTGTTGTAGTGTATCATAAGCTCTTTTCGTTTCGTTTCTTAGATGATAATGAATCTTATTTTCAGTAGTTCTTTCTAATTCTAGTGGTTTATCTTGAGTTTCATTTGGATTATTTGTTAAAACAGAGTTATTTGTTTCTGGCGCTGGAGCGATTGAATTTGATCTGAAGTGAAATTTTCTGTTTCCTTGACGTCTGGGTGTGGTAGAAGCCTCCTCGTCTGGACCAAAAACCCAAAAATCGGCAACAGACGCTGTCAAACATCCAAGACCAGTAGTAAGCAAAAAGGTGTCCCATACAAACGATCCATGAAAGCATCAATGGTATTCCAAAAATACTGTAGCATACAGTTGCTGTCCTGCCCCATTTGGATCTTGGTGTCATGGAACCATATCCTAAAAGCAGATAAGACTAAGTTTCTAAAAAAAGATTTCATAATATATTTATAAACAATTTAATAACAAAGTAAGGTTAAATTATGATGATAATGGCTCAACTCAAGTTGTGGCATTTGGCTTGGTTTGTCGCTCTACAATCATTTTGTTCACACTTTGGGTTAATTAGACCGGTACCTATAGTATAACACGGATTCCGAACCATTAGCAAACATCCGTGCCCCCACCAGTATTTGAACCTGAAACCTGCGATATCAACGAACAGAGCGTTAGCCAATTGGCCCTCAGACTACCAAGTTGTGGGAAGAGATCCTGAAAAACCACGAGACGTATTTTCTGTTAAATAAAACTATCTTTTTAAGAAATGGTAAGTAAATTTTAAGTTTTTAACTAAATTCGGAAAAACATTTTGATGAACACAGATTTTAATTATTATGACATTAAACAAAACTAAATCTCTATCTAAAAGTCTCTGATGTCCAAATGATTAGATCCAGAACATATAATACACCGATTTTTTATTTACATATTATTTACAAAGCATATAAATATAATGTCTTCAACAGCCATTCATTAAAAGTATTAACACTAAACCATTACAATCAAACTCAACTCGTTAAACACAACCGATCTTCGAGACTATTGCAATTCTTATTTCTTTGAAATCATTGTTATTATTTTTTTTTTTTTAGATAATACTTTATTTTCTGGTATCATATTCATATTTTGTTTCCGGCGGCATGATGTTTTAGTTTTGTGAGGACCTTGATTTCCTGACTCCTAGATCTGAGGATGGTATACGTTAGAAAATCAAGGTCTGTATACCTTACAATCTATCTCAGGGATTTGCGGTCTGATGGCTAATTGGCTAAAGCTCTGGCCTTTGGTACCACAGACTACAGGTTCGAATACTGGCTGTGTCATGAATGTTTGTTAGTGACTTGGAATCCCCATGAAACTATGGGTCCCAATCTAATTAGCTTAATATTGTGCACAAAATGACTGTAGAGCGACAAACCAAACCTCACTGATTATCAAAGGGTGGGCCCTAGAAGATTTCCAGATGCGCGTTTTAGTATTTCAGAGAAATATGCTCCCAGAAAGGAAGATAAATATACTTATTATTTTTCTTGCCAGCTTTCAATACAAACAACTAACTTTTCTGGTAGATTTTTACTTCTTTCATCGCATGAAAAGTCGCCAAACAGCAATAATACTCCAAAGAAGGTTTCCGAGAAACTAGGAGTACTAGCATTTAGTGTGTGATTTTCAATGCTAAAACAATTCCTATTGTAACCTCTGATACCCCCCATCTATAAGTAGTAGTCTGTGGAATTGATCACCTGGATTAAAAACTGTGAGGCTTTCGTAGCGGATGCTTACTTGTCTACAATTTGTATAAAGTACGCCTACAATTATTTGTAGGTTTTTAAATGTGCCCTGACTTCAAAAAGTTTGATAACCATTGATCCAACTAGTAAAGAATTGCTGATTTTAATCATAAATAATCTTAACTTCTGTCACGAAAGTATATTAATGCAGTCATGTTTTTTTATTCGGTTACCTGTCAAATGAAAACCAAATATTTCTCAATAACTTTGCACTTTCTGATCATGTATCAGACAAAAAAACCGGCTACCCAAATCATTCCTAGTCGAAGCAATCAATACATGGGATAAGAAATAAAAGTAAGAATTAAAGTATTTGTATTTATGTTTATTTTAGTAAAGAGGATTATTTATAACTGTAAATAATAATATAACCGAAATCATTTTGGAGTTAAAAAATTTTGTCATTTATATGTTGCTAAAATAAAATAAAAAAGTAAACTGCATAAATTATCAAACCTGATATGATATTTAATAAAAATTCCCGTGTTGAGGGGAAGGGAAGGTAAAAGAAACCACTGTGTTATGATATTGCTTATCAAATAAAACTTAACTATAACAACCTTATAACTTTTGAAATCTCCTTCCCAAAAGAATTACATTTATTCTGCATATTGCGGCCTTATGGTCAACTGACTAGATCTCTGGCCTTTGGTGCTTCAGGTTTAAATCCTGGCGGTTGCATGGATGTTTGTTAGTGGTTCGGAATCCCCATTAAACTGTAGGTCTCTGTCTAATTAGCCCAAAATGTGCAAAAAATGACTGTAAAGCGATAAACCAAACCAATCTGCATATTAATTTTGTGGTTGGTTGATACCGTGTTGGGTTTTCAGACCCAAGAAAAACCTAGAGAAACGCTGCCACATTGAATGTTGTTGTGTTTATGATGGGGATGGACATGATGGTAGGTGAAAGATGCGATTTACAAATTGGCATCTTCCATCCAGTCTTCAAGAACTACGGTTGGATTGGGTTGGGTGGTTTCAAATTACGGCTGTAAAAAACGAGTGCGAATATATAGTCCTTTTCGTGATGACGAGTATATAGCAGTCCTTTTCGTGATGCCTCCTTGATATTTCTGAATTTACTTTTCCAGTTGTAAATAACCTCACATCAAAGTATAGGCAATTGAAAATAACAAAATGTTGTTTTTGTACATGCTTTTTAATTTAATAACTATCAGCTATTACAAAATTGTTTTTAGATTATTATTTTAGGAAAAATAACTGTTTTCGTATGAATATTTTTTTTACTATTTTAATTATTTCATGGATTTTTTTTTAAAAATAAATATTACAAAAGATTTGCAATAAAAAATTGCAGATCAAAATATTACACCACATAATTAAATTTCCGTAACTTTTGTTCCTACTTAATAAATTGTTTTTAAAATAAAGTGTCTTTTATTAGTTTTTTTTTTTTTTATCAAAAGTTCAAAGAATTCAGTTTATAGCCTAAAAAAAAGTGAATGTTAATGTGATTTAAATTAAATTTTCTTCATAAGGCACGAATTTACAAATTTTTGTCCAAAATTCTAGTAATTCTAGTAAGTATTTAATAATCTTTAAAAATAGAGATAAATATTATAAAACTAAAACTTCTAATAATTGCAGATAGCAAATTTTCAGTATACAAGCTATCATGGCATTTTATTTATGCAAGCAAATACAACGAAGCCGGTTGGAAAAAAAAAAATTTTAGACGCATATTAAATATTTCTCACTTCTGAAAATCAATTCCAGAAAAAAAAATAATTATTACACCTTAAAAACATTTAACAGTGTTTTAGACTGATAAAATTATGTTTACAGTTTCACTTCCGCGTTGCTAATATGCAATAAACACAAAATAATTCTAATAACAGCACGAGTTTAAGCCGTCACGCAACTTAATATTCATTGATCGCCTACAATAATCTAGACGTCCGTAAACAGGTAGTTCAGGTGTTGTTTCCAGGAAATGCTTTGAAACTTTCATAAACAGACAACAAAAGTAATGGTATCATTACCTGGTGGAAAACAATTGTTAGTTTTCAAATCAAATTAAAAAAGGTACTTCTTTAATAAAGTATCACATGTATTTTAAAGTAAATTTTATTTTTTAATCTGTTTAATTAATCTGTTTTTTTTTACTTGATAAGCACCAAACATTAAAAAATGAAGCTGATTACGAAGAAATTTTTAAAATCTTTACACATTTCAAGGAATGGTATCTCTAAACCTAATCTTCTTCCTAGTATGTTTACATATTTATAGAAAGGGTAGGGTTCACCTAGACAACTTGGAATGACATAGAAATCAGAAATTCTTTCCTAACATACAGTTATGCATAAAGATCTGGTTTGGTTTGTCGCTCTACGGTCATTTTGTGCACACTGTAAGCTAATTAGATCGGGACCTACAGAATCCATGCCACCACCAACAAACATCCATGCCACCTCCAGTATTCGAACTTGAAGCCTGTGATACTAATGACCAGAGCTCTAGCCAATTTGCCATCAGGCCGCTATACATAATAATTAAGAAAAACTCTCGGAACTCCCGTACTCCTGTAGCGCCATCTATTGCGTCTGAAAGTATTCCCAACCAGCATTGCTATGCGACTCCCATATTCTTTCTAGTAGTCTGTAATTCTGGTTCTCAGACGTTCTGCGTATTTTAGCATTTTAAATTAAAGTTACAAAATCCAGAATATTGCTTTCTGCAATCAGTATTTTCATGTATGAAAAGTACAGCATTTTTAACAGGAAAGGTGGAAAAAAGTGCCAAATTTAACGAATAAAAGCAATAAGAATTTTCCAGAGTTAGTAGTACATTTCCTAATGATTTCCTAAAACTATTTTATCAAAAATAAATAACTAACAAAACTGTTTTTGAAATCCGATTCTAAAGAGTCTTGTTAGCTTCTTATCTGAGGGGAAATCATATACAGTCTAATTTGGGATGAATAAGACATGCTATGTCTATTGAAAAGTTTATATACGGAGAATGTTTGACTTGTCACATTTTCAGATTTTAAATTGTTGTAATACATCTTTGATTGATCAGAGGAGTTAATAAAAAAACAAGAAGTTTTGGGACTGGAGAATAGCTATTTTATGAATGAGAACAAAGAAGAAGCATTTGTGTCCACCATTTTCTGGTGTAAAACTATCTTGTGCAAACATAGATATTACAATGTATCTTTGATTAATCAGAGTATTTAATACAGAAACAAAAGGTTTTGTGACTGAAGAATGGTTATTTTATGAATAAGAATAAAGAAGAAAGACGTTTGTGTCCACCAGTTTCCACCACCAGTCGTTGAAGTTTGTGTCCACCAGTTTCTGGTGTAAAACGATACCTTGTGAAAACATAGAATGTAAAGTCACTTTGTTTCCCTATACAGCAGAAAGGAGGAAGATTCTGAGTGATTCCTTATTCTATATGGTCCTATGGAGCCTTATATTATAAGAAGATTAAATATGAAGATATCATAATTCATGTGTTTATAAAGATTATGTTTTTGGTTTTTTTATGAAATATTTTCAAATAGTAATACAGATGTTCACTAAAAAGAATAAAATTAAAGTATTCTTGGATACTGCAAAAATGGTATCTAAAGAACAAATGTTCACCTGTAGAAGTCATGAGAGATAAGCTGTAGAACGCAGTGTTAGGGTAGGCCCATCTCTGTTTTCCTTCGTCATGGTCTCGCCTCCAATATCCTAGACCTGTGCTTTTCAAAAGTGCATCTTCATAAATGTCCAAGTGCTTGAAAACATACTGAGACCAAATGGCTTCGTGCGCCTTCACTTGGCGCAGTTCTGTGGCCAGTAGTATAGCTGTGTCATTCTTCAACTTGGCGAATTCTTTGATGTATTCCACTTCTTGCGTCTCTTCTAGGTATAGAAAGAGCCAAGTTCCGCCAATCAAATAGAAATGGTCACTAAACAGAGTAAAATAACGATGATGATGAAGGTGCAAGTAATATTTGTTCTGCGTTTGCGCTCTGCAAATAATTTTTCTTCTTTCTTTTGAGGTAGCTTTCCAGATATTTCCCTAAAAATAAATAAGGAATCAATATTCTGCGTTATACGAATTTTATTTGTTAGTAATTTTAAATAATCGAAAATATTTTATTCATTCTTGACCACATAATATTTTAAACCGTTAAAAATAAACTGAATAATTTATTCAAACCATTAATTCTTTTAGATCCATAAATAAAGGAATATTAGATATTGCTTACTTAAAACGAAGGACTAAATTATCCTGTGAAACTTTCACAAAGATTTTACCAATATCTAAATGCAGCATTAAACCTTCATTCTTAGCAATCATAACATATCATTTGAAAGAACCTCCATTTTTTTTATCATCTCAATACTTATTTTTATAAAAGCTTTCCGATGTTCAGCTATCGAACTAGTTGCCTGTTTAGATTGAAGACAAAAGATTGCAAAGATCGATACTTCTACTTGTATTATTTATCATACTTAAGCTTCAAATAGTTTGAAGCACGGAAACTCATTGAAAATTCACCAATTCATGTATAAGAGAGACAATGCCTTAAGCAACATATACGTGGAAAGTGACCATCTGCTTTAGTTTTCTATAAAAAATGCATTTTTAACAAGCTTTTGTGGAAGCATGGTCAATACTTTGCTGTTTGAAAGATAATTACCTGTTTGCCGTACATAACAACAAAAGTGAATCGATTTCTCGCGATCAAAAACTTAATACAACGGTTACCAGTTTTTCAGAACTGTGAACGTTTGCTGGGTTATCGATTTTCTGTGCAGGCAATTACTAATGGAAGCGAAGTAAGCATCCTAATATCTCTCCAACATAATATATTTGCAATACCTTGCTAAAGAATAACGCAATACGCTTTATTCAAATTCAGATGTATTTAAAGAAATTATTGTTTTTGGTTTGGTTTTAAATATTTTGTGTTTTATTTAGCCATGATTTATGTGTTTTATGAGCAGAGAAAATAAAATATAAATAATTTGTATTTTCTTCTCTACAAATATAAAACTGCTCGTTTATTTAAAATATAGTTTTTCATTATTGAAAGACGTCACGGATAGTAAAAAAATAGAAATTAATAACAAAAAAGTTTCTGCATATTTTAATTTTTTTCTATTTTTATGTAATCGCAAATACTTTCAAAGGAACTACTAAATAAAAAATTTCTTAGCTAAGTTTTAAATTTATTCATTTTATTTATCAATAAGCATAGGTTTTATTTTTAAAAGTTATTAACACCACATATTTATTAACATTATATATATTATTATTAACACCAAATATAATTTTTTTTTTACAAAATTAAGTCTATAATTTTATTATTCTTACATTTAATTAAGCAGACATCTAAATTAAAAGCTTTGTAACCTTTAATTCCGATGAGGTTTAAAAAGAAATTGTATCAATAGTACTCCATATTCAGTATGCCAGTTGCCAGATTAAAAATTTGCACAATTAATTTTTTTTATATCATCTACACTCATGTCCATAAATTAAGGGATAATTCAGAATCACACAGAAATTGAACTCTAAAATAAAAATTTCACCTGTAGAATTATCACACACATCTTGAAGAAGAATATGCAAATTACAGGAAACCAATAGATGGCGCGGATAGTACGTCACAATGACGAGAGTGCAAGAGAGGGGTATATAAGAATGGTGGCAAAAAAAAGTAAAATTGTTCACAAGCGCTTTAAAAGAGTTTCAGTGCAATAACCGCATAGTTATGGCACAAAGGAAGCATTTGGATAATTTTTTACGTGGTAGAATTATCGGACGACTGGAATGTGAACGTACCCAGTTGGAAGTATCCGAGGAACTTGAATCGCCCAGAGTGTCATCTCCAGGCTTTGGCAACGATTACAAGATGATGGTAATGTGAGTAGATGTTACAGCACAGGTCGCCACCGAGTTACAACGCCGAATGAGGACCGGTATTTAGCAGTTACTGACAAAAGAAACAGACGGAGCACAGCATCAGACTTGTCTCGTCAGCTCTCTTCAGCTACCGGTACGGCAGGTTTTCAAGGCAGACCGTGTGCAGACGCTTAGGGCACATTGGTCTATATGCTCGTAGGCCTACCAGATGTGTTCCACTTACCGCAACTCACTGTCGCCTGCGATTAACCTGGAGTAGAGAGCATGCATTGTGGACACCGCAACAGTGGTCTTGTGTGATGTTTTCCAACGAGTCCAGGTTTAGTTTGCAGTATGATTCTCGCCGGACTTTCATATGGAGAGCGCCAGGTACCCGTTACCACCAAGAGAACACCATTGAATGACACCGTTACGGTGGTGCAGGATGGCTCGTTTGGGGAGGAATTATTCTTGGTTCCAGAACTGACCTGCATGTTCAGAGTGTAACGATGACAGGCCACATCTATCGGGATGTCATTCTGGAACAACATGTACGTTTGTTTCGGGGCGCCATGGGTGCTGAATTTCTGTTTATGGATGTCAACGCCCGTCCTCACCGTGCAAACATTGTAGACGAATGTCTTCAATTGGAGGATATCACCCTTATGGATTGGCCAGCATACTCACCGGACTTGAATCCAATAGAGCATGTGTGGGATATGCTTAGCCGACGAATTGCAGCCCGTCAACCCCCTCCCACCTGTCAACCGAAATTTCGGAGGGCATTGCTTGATGAGTGGTGTAATATTCTCCAAGATCAGATTGATAATTTGATACTCAGCATGACTAGGCGTTGTAAGGCCAGTATTGCATCGTCCGGGAGACATACTCCATATTGACCATCATATTAACCATGTTATACTGTTTTTTGTAAATAGGTTCTTTTTGAAATTTGCCCCAGGAGTAAAAAATCACAATTTTTATTAATTATGTCAAACATATAGCATCTTTTTTGCTCTTTTACCTTTTGTTTAATAAATAGACTTTACAAATAAGTCAAATTTGTTTTGCTTCTGTCCTTTTCTTTGCCTGAACTTCATTATCCTTAATTTATGGACATGTGTAATCTGTTATAAATATTGTAGGAAAATATATTTTCAAATATTAGAATTGAGATATCACCGAAAAAAATAAGCACAATATATTTTTATAAAAATTTTTATTTAAAGAAATAGATACATTTATTTATTTATTTATTTATTTTTTTTTTGCTATAACAAACTAAAATTGAATAAAAAAAATACAGATAATCAAATAGGGTCTGAAATATTTTGAAAAAGAAAAAAACTATTCAATGTAATAAAAAAGCACCTTTCTGAAATAAAAGCAATTTGCAAAAAGCAAAGCAATATGTAGAACGTAAAGACATATATAAAAGCAATATGTAAAATGCAAAGCAATATGTAAAACGCAAAGCAATAAATATATAGAAGCATTATATAAATATTTGCTATTATGTAATTTGACAAGTTGTCTTTTAATATAATTTTTTTAGAATAATACCGTAAAATTTTACATTTCAACAAAACTACTTTTAATTTAGACTGATTCCTTTCAATAATGCATTGATTTATTTAATTTAACTTTATATTTCATTTATAGTTAAACAAACTTTAATTTAATGTCATAATTTTTCTTTTTGTTATTAAAACAGATGGAGAGCAGTCACAAAGTTGTTCTTTAGAATTTATCATCTTACAATAACAAAGTTTAAGGGTTGTTTTTCTTTATGAATCTTTTCATGTTTATGTCATGTCTGCTAAATTACTATCTAATCCATTCTGAAATATAATTTCTAATATCCATATAAATTAAATTCAACTAAACTAATTGTTAAAGCTTTCCATCAAATTGATTATGTATATTAGATTAAAAATAATCTTATTGACAAAGGAAGTTATTTTGTTCAAATTGGAACCCTTTTTTCGCTGAGTAACATCTTTTCCTGTTCAAAATATTGCGAAAATTTTTTTTTGAACTTATTCATTTATTATACATCAAGATATTTTAAAAAAAATATAAATAGAAAAATGAATATATTTCTTACGGATACAAAGTAAGGGCTCTTTTAGGATTTGAAGACTGCAGTTGATGAGAAGGTGGATATAGGATGATTTCTGTAGTTTTGGATTGCTTTCTGGAGGTGTTGATGGGGTGTCTTCTATAGGATGTCCTTGATGATAGCCTTGATCCTCTTCGAGTTCTTTTGTCAACTGTTGATTCTGGACTTTGTGAGATTCTGATAGATTCTTTTTTTCTGGACTTGATTCTGGAGTTTTGTGAGATTCTGGAATCTTTTTTCCGGACTTGATTCAGAACTTTTGTGAGATTCTGGTAGATTCTTTCTTTCTGGACTTGATTCGAGACTTTTGTGAGATTCCGGTTGATTCTTTTTTTCTGGGCTTGACTCAGGACTTTTTATCTCTTGTGATTCATGAGAAATGTGCTTTATTTCAGTGTCCTCGTTATCATTCGTTTCCCTTTGCTTTTCGCTTTCGTCTTCAAAAAAAAAGTTTTTCCTTGGGAGGGTCAGTTTCTTCTTTTCAATCTCTTCTTCCATCTTGAATACCTCATTCATTCAAGTAATGATAGTGGTTTAATTGATCAAATTTCTGAAAGATATTAAGATGAGAATGAATTCTTCATATGATATAATTATAAATGTACTTGATGACTTGAAATTTTTAATTTTTTTTTCTAAAATATATTTAAAATGATTAAATCATTCAATGATTTAATATATCTTAATATCCTAGAAGTAAGTAGAAAAAAGTGTTATTTTTATAAACTTTGGATATTGTCAAAACGTAAAAAGTAATATTAATATTCGATAATTTTCTACAATTTTTCTGTACATTAAAACGCGAATAGATTCATCTAAAATATTATTTAAAATCTATTATATGTATGAAGTATTCTACATAGTTTGGTTTTACATTTGATTTTTAGATACAACAAGATGCGGCTTACCGATAATTTTGTTGCTCTAGCTGAATATTTAAACAAACTGTCATAGCTTTGCAATTGTATCTAAAACTACAGAAGCTTGCAAGAGAACTTGAGGGTTTGATTCCAATAGTGATGTGTACTATTGTCACTGGTTTGAATAATATGAATATAATTAGTCGAGGTTGTGAGTGGTTTCATATTGATAGTCAATCTGTCTGATTAAAATTTCTGGCTTTTCTAAAAGTACGAGTTTTTAATCATCCTCTAAATGGGAAGGAAGGCAAATGAAAGCCTTATTCCTTTTACTTTTTAGTAGATGTTACACCAAATTGTCAATAGTTTATTAGGATCATGAGCCATATGTACGCAGCATTGGTGGTAAAAAAAATAGGTACATGATTAAAGATTTATAAAGAGTGAAAAATGGATAAGTTTGTTAATGTTTAGTTGATAATTTATTTAAAATTTATTTTTAATTATTTGAATATAATAATTCTTAAATTACTATTCAACAAGATCTGTATTTAATAAATTTGTAAATCTAGTTTAGAAATAACTTTACTAGTAAACACGAAACAATAAAAAATTACAATTCTCAAAAATGTTTTAAAAGTTTCAGTTGAATTTGATTTTTGTGATACTTGAAAAACTACAAGACAAATAAAATTAAATTAATTTAATATTCAATGAAAATACTTTTATGATGTAAGAAAGAAAAGGTTGAATAGTATATTTATAAGAGTTTAACTGAGTAAAGGTGTTAAAATTTGTTTATATCTACAGATAGCCCTATTATTTAAAATAATCTTAATATTATCACATAAAATGATTTTACAAGCACACTAATTTTTAAAAAATTAAAAATATAATTACTCGTATATTCCTGAAAATATATAGTTCGCTTAAAGCATTATTTTAGTTACTTTTATACATTGATAGAAACTTATTTTGTATCATTTTGTACAATATATATTTTATTTGATTAATGTAACTCCATAAACGATTTTTATCTTGTTTATTTAACAGATAAAACCTTTGATATTTAAGTTTATAGTATTATTTTTAAAAGTTTTACAAATCTAAACAAATCGTCGTAAAAACGGGAATCAACGATTTTCCCAATAGTTAATTTATAAATTTACTGGATATTCGACCATTGTTGAGCTTTCAATTTTTAAATTTTTTAAGAATTTCATTTTCATTGCTCCAACAAGATCTTAATAAAATGAAGGTACCCTTAATAAGACATTAATAGACTTAATGCACATTAAAAATTACATTTCCAAACAGGAACATAAAATTAGAATTCAAAATATATACACTATGTCCATAAATTAAGGATAATTCAGAATCACACAGAAATTGAACTCTAAAATAAAAATTTCACCCTGTAGAATTATCACACACATCTTTGAAGAAGAATATGCAAATTACAGGAAACCACCAGAGGGCGCGGATGAAACGTCACAATGACGAGTGTAAGAGAGGGGCATATAGGATTGGTGGCAAAGAAGTAAAAATTGTTCCCAAGCGCTTTGGAGAAGAATCCTTTCCAGTGCACGACCCATAGTTATGGCACAAAAAAGGAAGCATTTGGATGATTTTTTACGTGGTTGAATTATCGGACGACTGGAAATGTGGATGTAAAGTCCAGCTGGAAGTATCCTAGGAACTTGGAATCGCCCAGAGTGTCATCTCCAGGCTTTGGCAACGATTCCAAGATGATGGTAATGTGAGTAGATGTTACAGCACAGGTCGCCCCCGAGTTACATCGCCGAATGAGGACCGGTATTTAGCAGTTACTGCCAAAAGAAATAGACGAAGCACAGCATCAGACCTGTCTCATCAGCTCTCTTCAGCTACCGGTACGACAGTTTCAAGGCAGACCGTGTACGAGCTTAGGTCACATTGGTCTATGCTTGTAGGACTGTCAGATGTGTTCCACTTACCGCAACTCACTGTCGCCTGCGATTAACCTGGTTTAGAGAGCATGCATTGTGGACACCGCAACAGTGTGGTATTGTGTGATGTTTTCCGACGAGTCCAGGTTTAGTTTGGGTCTGATTCTCGCCGGACTTTCATATGGAGAGCGCCACAGTACCCGTTACCACCAAGAGAACACTAACCACCGTTACAATGGTGCAGGATGCTTATTCTTGGTTCCAGAACTGACCTTCATGTTCAGAGTGTAACGATGACAGGCCACATCTATCGGGGATGTCATTCTGGAACAACATGTACGTTTGTTTCGTGGCGCCATGGGTGCTGAATTTCTGTTTATGGATGACAACGCCCGTCCTCACCGTGCAAACATTGTGGACGAATGCCTTCAATTGGAGGATATCTCCCTGTATGGATTTTAGAGTTCAATTCGCCGGACTTGAATCAATAGAGCATGTGGGATATGCTTGGCCGACTTTTACAGCCGTCAACCCCTACCACCTGATCAGAAACTTCGGAGGGCATTGTGATGAGTGGTGTAAAATATTCCCCAAGATCAGATTGATAATTTGATAATGTAGCATGCCTAAACGATTTTATCCTGTTTATCGTAGACGACTCCATATTAACCATCATATTAACCATGTTATATTATTATTTTTAAATAGCTTCTTTTCTAAAAAATGCTAAAACTGGAATCAAAAATCCCAATTTTTTATAAATTTATATTCAACCATTGTGGCATCTTTTTTAAATTCTTTAAGAATTTTGTTTAATAAACAAGACTTTGCAAATAAAAGGTACCCTTAATTTGACATTAATAGACTTAATGCCCTTTCTTTGCCTGAACCACATTAAATTAATTTATGGAATAGTGTATTTTAAATCATTTTCTCAGAATTAAACTCAAAATATGTCAACGAGATTGAAAAAATATTATTAGTTTTGATATGTGACTTTTCATTTTTAAACATTTTTGATTATCAAAATTGGAATAAATGAGCAAAATAATGTTGTTTTTTTAAATTCAGTTAGGTAATATGGTCACTCTCTATCCTAAGATAAAAAACTCATTTTAAACTGTAAAACGACAGACATTTCAATCAATTTTAAATTCTGTTAAAAATTTTTATTTTATGTATACTTTATTTAAATCATATAGGGTACTGATACATATTTGTCCCTATAATGGCTGATATATTTGGCTGAATTCGTCTCCCTAATTTCGAATAAAAACTATAATAAAGGAATATAAGTATAACACAAATTCGGCATACCTGCGCCTTTGTATTCCCAGAAACACTTTGTATATGTACATTTCGTATTTCTTTCCATTTATTCATCATAATTCATTTCACAATTTCCTTATGTAGGGTTAACTTGTTAGGAAACGTTAACTGCAATTACTTTCTTTTTAAAACGCTTAACTCAAATGAAATTTTTAACTCTAATTGTTGATCACCCTTTAAGTGCAGAATAGAACGTATGATAAAAAAATATAAAACAAAAATATAAATTCAGCATACCTGTGCCTTATTATTCCAAGAAACACTGCTTTTTTATACATTTCTCATTTCTTTCCATTTATTCTTCATTTCACGATTTGTTAGAAAATGTTAACTGTAATTACTTTAAATTGTTTAACTGTAATTGAATTGTTTGACTTTAATTTAAATTGTTTAACTGTAATTATTGATCGTTCTTTAATGCAGAATAAGAACTATAATAAAGGAATATAACCATAGCATAAATTCCAGCGTATATGTGCCTTATTATTCCAAGATATACCAGTTTATATAAAGTTTTTTTCTCGTTTGTTTCCATTTATTCTTATAACTAATTTCCCGATTTCTTTATGTATGGTTAATTTGTATGGAGCTGAGAACTGTAAGTACTTAAATTGTTTAACTGCAATTAAATTGTTTACCTTTACTTTTAATTGTTTACTTTACTTTAAATTTTTAATCTTTACATTAAATTGTTTAATTTCTAATTACATTGTTTAACTTTACTTTAAATTGTTTAACTGTGAATATTGATCGTCGTTTAATGTTGAATAAGAACTATAATAAAAGGAATATAAATAGAACATAAAATCAGCATACCTGTGCCTTTATTATTCAAAAACACTGCGTTTCTATACATTTTCTCGTTTCTTTCCCTTCATTCTTCATTTCTCACTTATTTCTTTTGTACATAACTTGTTAGAAATGTTAACTATAATT